>OZ023242.1:4516497-4605322 GCA_964006365.1 Trididemnum miniatum
GGCCAGTACCTACGCTGAGAATCCTTTACGCCGATAAAACGTAAAGCCAGTTTAGTATCAACGCTTGTTCATCGTGCCATGAAGATCTGCTCCAAAAGCAAACTAAAGGAAGAAATCAACCGGATCAAGGAAATCTTACTGGACAATGGATACCCTGAGGGTTTTGTACTTAAACAAATATCTAAGAAAATCAAGCAGTTTTCACGCCCCACACGGTTTGGCCCTGAGGAGTGTCCAGTCTACCTCCGGGTCCCCTACACTGGCAAGGCGGCACTGACACTAGAAAGGAACCTCCGATTCGCTGTTGAAAACTGTCATGGATCCGTGGCTCTACGGACTGTATTTGTCTCCAGACAAATGCTGCCGGAAGGATGTTCTACCTGCCATTCAAAAGAGTTCATCTATGAGCACAAGTGCCACTGTGACAGTCGGCGCGTACATAGAACAGCTCAACGACTTCAAGACCGCATCAAGCAGCATGTTCCAAAATGGCAACAACAGCACGCAGCCTCCCAGCGAGTGCAATCTAACCGAGCGTGCAAGCGAAAACAACCCGCTCCAGAATGTGACTCGGCAATTGGACAACACTTATTAGAAAACGAGCAATGTGCTGCCAATTACAACGATGATCAATTCTCGAATCTGGACACTGCGCACAGTTTTTTCCATCTTAGTCTGCTCGAAGCCAGCTACATTAAAGTCCGGCGATCTAATCTATGCGAACAGAAAGAGTTTGTCTATAACTGTTTAAGTAGAATTTAGGTTCGCACGACTTGTCCAATCAGAACTGTGCGTGACTTTCCCGCGTTCGATTGGATTCGCTAATGTAACTACCGCTTCGCTGCCGTCCAAAACTAATATTTATGAATCGCCAGATTTTGCTTTCTCGTTCTCATCTCACTTGGACGCGATTACCCACTGACGAGTGCGTCACGAAAAGCTTCTGGGCCAAACAGCTTTTTTCAAAGCGACTCAAAAGAGTCACTGAGACAAACAGCTTTTCTTAAAGCTACTCTAAGAGTTATGACAGAGGGTTTCTTGAAGCCTAACGCGAAAACAGCTTTTTTCAAAGCTATTCTCAAGTTCTGTACCGCCAATCAATTGTTCAAGTTAGCAGAGTGATTAAAACGATGGTTTGTAAGACCAAACGTCGCAAGCTTGATGCTCAGCATGTTTTTCCTATGCGCTTAAACTAAAATTTTTAGTTGTTAATGCACGTTGTACACATCTAAATACATAAAAAAATATATTTTAGTCAATTTGAATCTTAGCTTTAGTTTTATAAGCAACTTGAATTATTTAAAAAATTTAGTAATAGTCGACTTTTTTTGCGAGGCAAGGACTTTTTTTAGATTCCGATTGAATCAATTCAATGTTTAAAGGGGGAAAGTAATAACGGAAATAAAGTTAAACTCTCAAAGCGTTAATAAAAAAACTAATAAATGATTGATTCTAATTTATTTTGGAGTTGTTTGCTTTGAGAAAAGAGTGAAGGCACTTTACAAAAAGAAATCTTCTTTTTAATTTTGTAGTACGATCCTTGATAAGAGTTCGTAAGCAACAAATTCAAACTACGTAAAGCATCTTCTTTATGCAAAGAGGTAAAGGTAAACTTGAATGAAAATAAAACCAATAAATAAGCAGTAATTGGTATAGCTTTTTTGCTGTCCCTCTGAAAACATTTCCCATGATGCTCACAAAGTAGTTTCATCTACGAGTATAAACGCTTCTTCGATTTAAAAACAATTGCTATTGATTTTGAAGCTGGATTTTTGGTATTTCTTTGTTTGTACAACAAAATGCAAATGCTTTGATACGACAACTTACTAGGAAAGCAGTTTGGAAGATCTTCAAAATCAAAACTAATAGGCGAGCATTCCGAAGTCTTGGGTCCTACCAAAGTCAATCCTTGAGCGCAAAAAAATTCTATTTCAGTTCCAACCGCGTACACCGGGTTTGGAGGAAAAACAAACAACCCAGTAAAGGATAAAATTGGGGGAAGACAGCCTGAAAATACTTTGCACAATCAAGAAATGCTTAGATCAATGTTTCAAATATGAATTAACAGTTTAAAACATAAGCAAAATTACTCAAAACCTAAAAATATTTTTCTGCTTTATTTAAACAGAAACCTTCAAGTTGAGTTTCGGACTTATTTAGGAACACATCAAGTTTTTACCGAATCCGTAACATCATGCCTGAAAGTACTAACAATTTTCTTCACAACTTATTACGTTTAAACAATAATGATCTAGCTCGTCTAAATTGTTGCATAATAATTCCCAAAAAATGAATTGACCAATCTGAGATCATACACGCAAAGAGTCAAAAGAACATTCATGACATTGCGTTATGTTTTTGTTGCTTATATTCTGTATAATGATCAACGCGGTATACAGCGTACAATCATCAGCCTCGATGATTATTAGCAGTAATTTAGTCGACTTGTTTATTAATTTGCAAATTAGCAAAAGATCATTACTTGTGCTAAGATGGTTACCGCACTATTTACTCTTTTAACAACCTACCTCGAACACATGATGGTGTCGGAGGATCTAACCAGACAGGCAAGGGAACACTTTCTACACATCTCAGCGTTCTAGTGACAATAATTTGCTCTTCCCCTGGAATAAAAAAGGATGAGGAACACGTGTACGTTGCAGTCTGTCCGGGAGGTGATGGCTCTTGAGTGACATTTACTGGTGTAATAATACCATTAGCCAGAAGAGGAAGAATTGGACAAACTGAAAATATAAGATTGGATTAGTAAATAAATAAGAAAACTGAAATAAGATAACTTCACTGGCGATACACCAACTTCACTATATCGCTGGGTGAATATTGCTCATTAAAGCAAATCAAGTGGCCAAGAAAATAATGCTTTTGCGTATGGAACAGTAGACTCTGGGTTTGATTCTGATTTGGATAAAATCAACAACCGAATAATTGTCGTCACTCAAAATTTATTAGTGGATTTGATTTGTACAATATTGGTAGAAGACTACAACAATGAAATGGCTAAGAATACAACAATGAAATGGCTCCAACGTTTTTTCTGTTCACCGAATAAGCCTACAGGTATCATATCCGTGCAAATAGGCTTATTCTACGCACAGTTATCGTTGCACATTGGAGCAGGCTGACTCCACGTTCCATCAGCATTGCATGTGTTGTTCATGCTTCCGACTAAAATACCAGTTATGCAGAAGTACGTCACGAATGCACCAGCATCATAAACGTTCGCAAATGGTTGAAAAGTTCCTCCGCCGGTTGGACTGGGTGGTCGATTACATCCTACATATAAAATTATCACCATAAGCATTTCAGCAGTGCCATGCATTAACAATTACAAGTGTAAAATTTGGTAACAAGTTTAGATCACCTTTGCTGGCTGTGATTTGTATTATCAAGAAAGAAAATTCAAACAAATGCGGAATTGCTCTCCCATGGTGAGATTTGCAACGTCTTTTTCATCAGTAGTTTTTATTTTATACCTAGTTTGACGACAAGGTTGCAAGTTACATCAGGTGTTTTGCAAAATCTTACTATTCTTATTTCGCGTTGCTTTTGCGGAAGTATAATGTTGTCAGCACGTAAAACAGTTGTCAAAAATCGTAAAATTCAATTGAAGTTACAACATAACACGAAGTATTTTGGAAGTAAAGAAAAAGCCAAGTTGTCTAGTTTAATGTAGAACTTTGAAACACCAGAATTACGACTTACTGAAGCAAGTGGGTGAAGTTGTTGACCAAACACCACCATCCAGACACAGGTTTGTAGCCGGAGAAGGTTGCAGTGTATCAGTGCTGTTAATGCACGAATATAAAATTTGCGTTCCTGGCAGATACAAAAGGCTGATTTGTTGAAACGTCACTCCAGAACTGAGCGGTGGATTTCCACAGCCTAAAGCATATACTGATAAATGATTTAGAATAGACGGTGCATTGATTTCTGCATTTCTCGTTTGGTTACCAAAAACCGCGAGCAGAAAACTGCACTAATTTGAGCTATTTCAATAAGCAGCTATAAAAAATATTGGTCAAACGTACTCGTTTCAACGCATGAAGCGACCCAGCACTTACAATTGTTAATCTTCGCACTGCATTCCCAGACCATGTTCTTAACAAAACAATCTCATTACTTACATTCCTGTACTGCAGCCCAATGTCATTGTCATTCCACGTACTGCACAATGCAGTGGTGGAAAACAGGTGCATGACTAGCAGATAAGAACATGCGAGCTAAGTCACTTACAAAGCGTTTCAGAAAATTTTAAAACCTCAACACAAATCTACATTATCGCGGTATTACCACGTAGCAGCGGTGGCCAGCGGTATACCAACACTCTATTAGCTGTGGCCTGCCGAAGAGCTGATCCCACGCATTTTGCACCGATAGCGATATCGTTACCACAACTCCAACCGGCAGAACAACTTGAACAACTTTGTATCGTAAAAATAATAGCTAGCGCAAAAAGCGAAAACAATTGATACGTTCTGTTTGATTTATTGTCAATGTTGTCCACGAAGCTTTGCAATAAACTAAGTGGGTCAAAATTCTTGTTTGCAGAAAGTCAGAAAGTATACTTACGCTTTCCTTAATTTGCATTATCCAGTAGTATAATTACAGTGTAAAAGTACAGCAAATGTTAAAAAAAAACGACATGCAATCAATACTGGTTTCTAAATTTCAGCTCAACAGGACTTTAACTTCCTGAAAAAAAAAGTTAATTGAACCTTCTTTTACCTTGAACACATGTTGGTGGAGAGCCAGAAAACGTTTCGGCTGATACACAAGTGAGTGTGGATGAGCCAACCAGAGCTAAACCTGCATTGCAGGTATACGTGACGTCATCGCCAATGCTGTATGGTCCTGCGGGAGAACTCATAGCGTTGTCGACAGAAGGAGCATTCGTGCACACTGCCATGAATAAGAAATACATCAATTTACACAGTTATTATTGAAAGAACTGTTTCGTTAGCCTCAAATGTAAAGCAATTCAATTCTATCTAAAAACACTGTGATCCACAGATGCCGTGTTAATGACAAACTTCTATACGCAGTTACTACAAGCCAGCTTACATTCTCCAAAATGTGAAATAAATAACCAAACAATGCCGCGTCATAGCTTCTACTTGGCATCCGCAAACTGGTCTTTTTTCTTCTTCAACTAATTACTGACGTATAGTTTATCACATGAAAAACATTGAGAAAACACACAGTGTTTGAGGAGGAAAAATAAAGCCACAGTAAGTTCCAAAACCGGACGTTTCGGCTACATAAATTCAGTTGTCATTATCAGTTGTGTATGCAAGGTAGTACAAATTCTGTGCTATATCCAACTAATTTTGTGCTGTATACACTTATAAATTACAACTTAGTCAACACGTTTATACTTATAAATTACAGAAAAAGCAAAAAAGCCTTAGCCCAGATAAATCGCAAAAAATGAAAAATTGTTCTTTTGCCTGGCTTTTGCCTAAAATTTGGCACACCTTATACCTACAGTACAACCAGTTGATTTTGGCTAACTGTACGCTATCTGATGTTCGTTAAAACAATTAGAAACAAAAATAATGAACAAATACATGATCAGGTCAAAATATGCAATACCGATATCAGACTTTGTTTCTCGTAGAGAAGAACTTCGATTTGCTTTTATTTTTTACTCCACGCAAACTGCTTGACTCAATGACCTTGCGGTCCGTTCGCAGTCGCCCGGTTGCCGTGTCGCATTTGTGAAAATGTTGAATATTCAATTTTGTATTGTGATCACGGCAACTATCAAATCTGGTTGATTAATTGATTACATGGCATCGTAAGTTCGATCTTCATTAAGCCCAAACGGAGCTATCACTCTTTCATGCCCAAGCAATGACTACTTGGTTCATGCCAAGCTAAGCAGTGTAGTGTTGCTGTGAGCATTCGGACACAAAGGAGCACTTTTTACAAATCAAACGTCTATATCAATGATTTCCTTTATGTGGTACAAGTTCTACAGTATGATAACAATAGTTATTCAGCACTTTGCCTATTGTCGTGCTTTGGCTCAAATATTTTCACATATACGCAGTGCTTTCTTCACCTCACGTGTCTAAACGGTAATTAAATGAAAGTGCATTTCACCTCCAGGAGAGTTTTCGCAAATTGCTCCGGTGAAGGGTGGTGGACATTGACATTCGAATCCTTGTATTCTGTCGATGCAAATTCCTCCATTCAAACATGAACTTGAGGAGCAATCATCAATGTCTAAAATACATGCATAAGCAAAAGTTACTCGGCTATTCAACATTAATGGCAACAACGCTAAATTAGCTACTGTATTAATAATACTTTTTGAAAACTGCTGTAGACTAACAGATCTATCCCAATGAGTGCGGCTTTATTAACTTCTGTAACTAAAAACAAAATAATTTCTTGACATAAACGCATAAGATAATAAAATTAGCGCACAATGTTAGTTTAAAAACCTAAAAAATGTTTTTCGTTCCCATTTACTGCTAGTTACTAAGTACATGACGATTTCTTAGTTGCCTAGCAAATGCTTTTGCAAGAATCAATTAAACTTCTTGCATCACATGACCGTTAACGCTGATTGCTAATTGAATGATTGTGAACTTTATAAGCTTATTGACCGTTTTTCGATTCTCTCCATACTCGTAGCTCCCTTCCGTATCCAGCAACGAAAATTAGTTGTTAGAGAAAACGAATATGGGAGAGCTTTGCAAGGGATGTTGCACATCTTCATCATGTGTTTTTTACGGTCTATGCATTGTTGCTTCTTGCTTTTTTTTCAAATCTTAGTTGCGGGCCAGGCTAAGTGTAAGTAAAATTGTTTTGAGGTATCTACTTAGTAGCCGACCACACATGGCTTCTCCCTTTCGGAAATTTTACTTTGTGCAAGGTAATGCAAAAACATTTTCTTTTTAAGAAAGTCATAATCATTGATTTGTTCTGTGACATTTAAGGAAGAATGCTAGCACTCAAAAAAGGTAAGATTTAATATTTAGTCATCTAAAGCTGTTCTGAAGTAAATAAGTCAGCTGTTTTGAAGTAAAAACGCCTTATTCAGTTCAATTTAATTGCTTACGATTTAGTGCAATGATGAAAAGAGTGTTTGCAATTTGGATCGTTCATTGAAAATTTCTATGAAATGACAAAAAAGCTAATGTGCGAGTTCAAGTCCTCACGAAATCTCAGTTTTAAAATTTGATCAAAACAACTAACCTGTACAAGCTGGAGGATTCTCAAATCCTGGCGGACATACTGGTCGAACAGATGGAGGAACTGATAAAAAATATAAAGTTTCGGAGTAAAAAGTCTCGTGAGAAATTATTAAAAATGAAAAAATAACAATCATGGACATTTTAAAAGACACTTGAGCCATTAGCAAGAGTCGAGATTGGTCGTTACAAATATAACCGCGCTTCATCGCAATGGCCCCATCGTTTATCTGACATACTATGTAGAATAAGAGAAAAAATAATACTGTTTCATTTTTTCTATAATTTCTTATCCATCAAGGTTTCAAGTCGTAAAAGATTTCGCAAGATATAGGCAACAAAAGTATTTGAGGGCCACTACCATTGTGCTGACGTAACCGCTTCAAGGCAATCTACATTGTTTTTACCATAACAATCGAATCTGATTGCTGTCACACAAGTCAGAATCACCAGGACGATGATGAAACCTGGCTAGTTTAATGAAGTTTTTAAAAAATTTTATTCAAAACATATCGTTTACATTTTCATACTAGCATTTTCGCAATAAATTCTAGTATTACTGGTACTGTAAGTGATTTACTGTATTTTCGATTTTTCTGTACCGCATTTAATCTCTATTGCTACAGTCTTCTCTGCGCAGTTTAGGATTTTCAAAATCGTCAACGTCACTACTGGCCGGCAATCACAACAACACAACTCATCTCACGGAAATAAGAACGGTCAGTGCACAATATTTTATTCTGTACGTTTGTATTGTGTAAACAGTTATTTGCTTACCAGGATTTGGCCTGTAGCAAAGTTGTCTTCTTTCACTCCAACAGCAAGCAAGTCGCGCACATGTTCCACTAAAAATTGCAAGAATGAGACCTTTTTACAGGGCACTTGACAAAGCAAAAATGGTCGTTAAGTCTGGGATTCTTTCGTAATTTGCACTTTCGTGATGCATGCACACAAGACATTTTGCAAAACTTCTTACGGATTTTCGGACCGAACAGCTGCAGTTCATAATAAAGGTTGACTACTAATCACAAAGGTTGACTACTAATCACCTAAGAACAAAATTGTTTCATTTCCTGTTTGTTTTGTGACAATACAGAGTGGCAATGATCTGGCTTAACTGTTAAAAAGCTTAAAACATTGGCTATCAAATTACGCACAATTTTCAATTATTTATCAAAAAGTTTTCAGCTGTTTCTTGTTGTGCCATTGCCCATAAGTTACGCTTGAGGTCATATCTAGCACGCTTGGCAAAACTTGGCATTATCAAACGTCGATGAAGTTAGTATGCATAAAAATTTTGCAAACTTGCATTAGGCACAATTAAAAGTTACCTTATACTGTAGTCTGCCTTATTCATTTAGTTCTATACTACAACAAAGAAAGCATTTAGTTTAGAAGAGAACAATTATTTATTGAGAACCGAAAAACGTTGCTCTAACAGGATTCTGACTAAATATTAGTTACAGGAGCGTATTTAGGGGGGGGGACATTGGGCCATTTATGATTTCCGTAGTTTATGGACAATAGCGGATCCAGGGGGTAGGATGAGGGATATGCATTTTCCCACCAGCCTTTTTCAAAAGTGTTTTTGATGTATACAATTTTTCCACAATGTCACATGTCTTCGATAGCAATAATTTGGCGAAGCACTCAGAATTAGGGTTAAAACATATAATAATCAAAATTTGTTTGAAAATTAGTCAAAAAGCACAAAAGTAGCCATCACAGTATGTAAATTTTCAAAAAATTTTTAGAAGAGCATGCTCCGGACCCCCCTTGATATTTTCTTGTATCTCATTCAGCTTCAAGCTTGTTCTGCCGAAAAAACATTCGCTTAGAAAAATATGTAAAAACTATGCCCCCCCTTTAACATTTCTCGCTATGTCACTGATTAGTTCGCTCCTAGGCTGCTTGTTTATTGCGTTGATTACTACAAAACAGAATAATAAATTACAGTAGATGCGGAGCCGATAAATTTTACAGTAAATGTTTCTGACTGAATGTGCTCGTTTTCAAATAGAGCTACAATTTTAACTAAACAACTGGCTGCGAATGTAGCAGCATTGAAAGCAAACACCCGCTGTTGCATCTTCAGTTATCGGACTTATCTTATTGAAAAGAAATCGCAGTTTACGCATTCACAAAAACGATTATTAGTGATGTAAGTACACTACAATGGTATTTCTTTCGAAGCTTAAAATTGCTAGTTTTATGATCCACGGCATTGCGTCACTAACAAAAATAACAATTGCAGTTTTGCAGCCACCTGATGAAGCCAGCGTTACACTGGCGAAAGCTCGTGTCTATTAATAAATAAATGTTAGTCAAAGAGTGTCATCATTTTTAACAGTTTACCAAAAATAGCAATGCAAAATAAACCTCAGGACATCCACCACACGTTTTTTGGTGACATCCAAAGGCATCGCCGAGCCAGGTGAGGTTGTAATTGCGGTTTATTGACATTCAAGAGCTTTCTATGACCAATCTGCACAAGTTTCTGGTTGTTGTAATATTTGAAATTTCATATGGGTTTGATTGGACGATCGCCGCAAATATATTGTAAAAATCGAACAGCAGATACAAGAAATGAAAACTAAAGACGTGTCTGATGGTAATCGTGATGCTTTAAGAGGCTACTACATGAAAGTAAGATTACCTGTCGCTAGAAACCAATCGCAATAAAAACTGTAAAAGAAAAGATAGTAACAAGTTTGTGTGTGTGAGGGTGTATCATTCGACAAACGCGTTGAAGATGTTTATTTTATGGGAGCACGCTGTTAATATTGGTGCTGCGACATTACAGTAGTTCTTACCAGTTCATGTTATTACTGTTGGTGCAAGGAGTTATGCCATTTGCTTCATTACATTCCAAGTTCAACGAAGAGCCAGGAAATCCTGGTTGACCACCAAATGATCGAATACTTCCTAGCGTTGGTCGGAAGGATAATCCAAAGCTGGCAAGTCTGTTACTAGACGATCCGCAGGAGTCTTGTGGAGGAGCATTTGTAGGCGGTCTTCCTAATCAAGATAAAAAATGTGAATAAGCCGCATGATAAAAAATATACAGAACCATTAAACTTTCTGAAAGAACAAACACTTTTCTTAGAACAACAATTTACAAGCGGTTATCGTTTGACCAGTGTTATTCAGCGTTTTTCATTATGAGATATGTCCAACTAGTTGTTTTAAAAGCCCTTTCACGATTTCAAATAGAGCATTCGTTCTAAAGTTGTTCAAAAGTCTTCGGTATCTTTCTTATCACAAAAATGGCTAACACTGCAATCTCACCAGTTTCACGTGACATATAACAACTTCCTTGCTCGTAGCAACAATCCCTAAAACACAACAAACAACAATTTTGTATATATCAGCATCACTAGTGATTGAAAGGCGTGATAATATTCAACGCTACAGAAAACTCAAAGAGAGTTTGCTTCGCCTTTTTCTTATGCTTCATATCATGCCTACCTATCCCATGTAACACATTTTTTTTTATGGTAAAAGTTCTAGGTTCATGTTGATTTACTGGTATACAAAAAAGTGCTCAAAAGGTCAGTGGGGCCAGGAGCAGTTATGAGCAACTCAAAGTGGTGATTGTGGAGCAGTTATAAGCAACTCGAAGTGGCAATTGAAACAATCACCACTTCAAGTTGCTTATGCCATGTAACATAACCCTCGTTTTTTTTTCTTTTGTATCATTCTCTTTTCGGATGCTGACTGGATGACCGTGATGTCTTTTCGTGTCCTCCATGTTGCAACAATTATGACGTTGTTTGTTTTCAAAATCTGTCCTCCTTACTGTATATAGTTGGATTTATAATCCATGTTAATCGCATTTCATGTGCCTAGCTTTCATTTAAGCAAAAGTTTCTTGCAATTCTACTCTAAAACTCCTAATTTTAACTACACCAACTTATAAGCCATTAAAAAACCTATTTAAAAATTTATAAGCCATTAAAAAAACTATTTAAAAAGACCATTGATGGCGCCATTTGAAATCTAATGATCAACATTTACTGCAATATATTTTACAAGACTATAATGAACCGCCATTAAGGTTTTATGACGCGTGCTGATCTATGAAATGGTTTTAGTTTGTTCACACCTTAGTTATCAACCAAGTGAAAATTTTCAAATTAAAATATAATAAAATGAATTTTTGTCGGCAGTTCAAAAGTTTGCGCGCAAAACGTTCATTGGTTCTCGTAATTTGATAAGTATTGTTTTTGTGATGCGGTGTTATAAAAAACATCAGAGATAAATATCTGCCAACCGTCCAGTCAGTTCAGTTGTTAAGCACAGCGCTATCGGTGCGGAAGGCGAGGGTTCGAATATCAGTCCGGTCAAATCAGACGCAGAGTCGGCAACGGCTCGCCATCGCTACGACGCTTCCGCGGAGTGTTTTGCCCCGGCGCTCAGCTGCAAAGATAGACCCCGCAACTCATTCGACCCTTCAGCGGAATACCGCCAGCATAAATGAAGATTTGATTTTAAAAACTATTTGCCTTGAAAGTAATTCTGCAGCGATTTTCGAAGTTGTTATTGCGAAGTGGTATCGATAAAAAAAAGGACGCACGCATAGAATAGACATACATAAACACTGTTGCAGAGTAAGCCATACTGTTCAAACTGTAAGGAAAATACATACAATTGCAAGCATTGCTCTCTTGTTACAGAAGGTTCACCGCAACGACGCCTCGAAAACATTGAAATTGCACAGGCACTGAAATACAAGTTAAAACTAACGTTACATTAGCGTGAAAGGTTTTTAAGGTCACAGGTAAAAAACTCATAAATTTTCAAAAAAAATTTCAAGTACTTTCGTTTCGCCACGAATGGGTTGACCTGTAGTCTGCCGTCATGTTACAAAACCTAACAATTGCAATTTTTCCGCTTTTTCAGCCTCGATCGCCACAACAAGAATAGTTTGGATTAATTAACAGCGCAGCTAGTTCACCCAATTTTCAATGTAGGCGAATTACCCCATGCCTGTGACAAAAGTTAACAAGTTTCAGACAAGCAAGATAATATCCTAAAAGTAATAATTTAAGGCGTAAAACAATAATTTGAACAAATTTATCTTTGCACAAATTTGAATCTCTTTTATAATAAGCTTAATAAAGGCTCAAACACACATACGTCGAAAATGTACGAACGAAATGCTTCATATTTGGTGAAGAAGTCAAAATTAGGGGCAAAAATATGCGCAAAAATGCTTCAAAGGTTTATCAAAAAGCACTACAATTGCAATTAATGCACGTAATTTTTCAAAAATCGTTTGGGGAGCATGCCCCGGACTCCCTTGGATCTGTTTTGTTTTTCATTTTGTTTCAAAATTAGTGGGGCAGTGGGACTGTTGCTGCCACCCTGCTGAAGTAACTATGAGCAATGAGGAGCAGCAGCAGCAAACACATAAATAATACATGCTGAACTTATCCCCTCTAAAACATTTTTTGCTTCTCCGAAGCATTGTGTCTAGCTGCGACACTGGCGTAACTTCAGTGATGTAGTCCTCGAGAATGTCATTGGCCTCGACTTATATGTCTACTTGACCTTGGCCTCGGCTTGTGTGTCCGTGGCCTTGGCCCGAAAAAAAATTTAACGTCCTTGGCCTCGACTTAAACGTCCTTGGCCTTACTACAACACTGGTAAAATCCCACAGTAAGAGGTAAGAGTTTAGTTGTCAATACTACGGTGAAAACTATTGATTAAAAACTAACTGGGTCTATTAGTATGTGGTAAAAACACATACTTTTTTTTTCATTTATCCAGATTTCAATATTTCTAAACCACTCTAAGGCATTTTCCAAGAGTTTTTCGATTTTTTTTCGAGATTATTTTATCAAAGTACCTACTCAAGCAATAAGTTGCAGCGTATAGATAAATCTACTCACGGACATCTGGTTGGAGAACACGATCTGCTTTCCATTGTTGCACAATCAGGTTCAGTACACTCACGAGTTCTCACCTGTGTTCCACCTCCACAGGTCACACTGCAATCTCCCCACGCTCCCCAATCTACTCAATAAAAGCAAAAAGTTAGCGAATCTATTGTCAGCGCACTTAACATTTACACCATCGCATGTAAAATTAAAATCGTACAGCAGTGATGAAGGTCTTAAGACCGGCCTTAAGACCATTTTTTTAAGGTCTTGGTCTTGGGTAAGACGGTCTTGACCATTTAGTTTGGTCTTAAGACCGAAAGAACTAAAAAGCATCTAGTAAAAATTTAAGTGATCCTGCACAGCTAGAAAAAGTATCCAACAGCGTGTATGTGATTGTGTTGTTCTTATTTCTTTTAATATTCTGCATACATTTTGCCCGTTTTTTTTGTTGTTATAAAAAAATAGCGATAAGTAATGAACTGTTAATTCTCATCTCATGTTTATGGTCTTGGTCTTAAAAAAAATCAAAGTGTTGGTCTTGATCTTGAAAAATTTGCAAGGTCTTGGTCTTGCAGGTGATGGTCTTAACTACATCACTGTTGTACAGAAATGTTTTTGTTTTGGCTTCAGCTAACAGCCAACATAAGACACTTACCTCCAGTCACAGGGAACACTTGTTCGTTACACGTCTGAATAACGTTACGAAGAGGTGAAGTTGTCTTAGTGATAGCTTCAAAACGATAAGGCCATCGAGGTATATCTGCTTCTCCAGCTGTGGCTGTCTCGATGTTGTTGCTGTCGCATCCACTCAATTCTGAACTATAAGAACATTCACAAACCAAAACTTTATTACCTAAAATTTAAAAATCAACGAAAACTGTTAGTTGTTACGTTGACATTGCACTGCTTTGCTATCATTATCTAGAATCACTCTCACGCCCGAAAGTTAGACTGGTTGTAACTAACAAGTAAAGAGCATCTGTGTGGTCAGGAGGAAGGGTTTTATTCTTGGTCAGGTTTTCAAAAGACTTTTAAAAGTGCACAGAAGTTTTGCTGGTAATTCACGGCTGCTGCTACTGCTTCATGCTTTCGCTCCTGTTCCGCAAGGGTTCTAAGTGATAAAGAAGGACACTCTAAACCAGGACTTCCCCTACTTTTTCGCTTGCGACCCCTTTTAATCTCCTAAAATTATTCGCGACCCTTCACGGTTAAAATGAAAAATATGCATTTGCAAAATAAGCATTTGTGATAATTATTGAAAGGCGAAAACTAAAAACAAGCTACCGTTGCTCAATTATTTATTTATTCTTTTTAATTTTTGTAGCATAATTATCCTCCTATCACAAGAAAGCGATCAATGCGCTATGCGAGCTCATTTAGGAGTTGCCAGCCATCTGTCTACCACAAGAAAATGAGGGAATCCCGCTAAGTGCCTTTCCCTACGGCACAACAAGTAAACTTGCCAGCTTGCTCTCCACACTGTCGCTTTAATGCTGATCGTCAAGCAGGGAAGCTGTAAATACCAAATTTAAAGTCATTGGTTTGACCCGACTCGGAATAAAACCCAAGTCTACAGCTCCCAAGGTGGACGCTATTACCACTCGGCAATCTGAGCAGTTGATGCCTGCGATGCCTACTAGCTTACGCTTAAGTAGCTTATTAGAACTAAAAACAAAAAAGCAAACACATTTATGTAATGTAATGGGTGCGATCGCTTTCTCCCACAAACCAAATCCAGTCGCGGCTCAATATTTATTAATGCCGGTCTCAAGACGGTTTTAATGTTGCTTATGCAGAAACGATGTTTTGCCGTCAACGTTGAACACGCTGACTAGCACAGACACTTCGAGATAAACGGCCGGAGTGCGATTACTAACGAGTCCCATACTAATGAATATTCGGCTTTAATGCTAACTATTGAGTAACCAGCTATCCATTGCTTAAATTAGATTTTAGTTACCGGTGCTAGCCTCTCGTCAGCAGAGTCCTACATGGCGTTGCAAACCGAAGCGATGAAACAAAAAGATGCATCCAGCCGTGTCACGTGATACCGATGTGACGAAACAAAACAGTTTATGCATAGAACTACAGCACTCATCTACTGCCTCACTATTTCGTACTAGCCTAGAGATAGCCCAGAATCTACAGCTGAGTTAAGAATGATGTTTGCGCAATTACACCAGTTTTAAAAGTTTAAAAAGCTTAACAGCATACTATGCATAATACTCAATACTTTGCGTAAAATTTGTATACTCCCTGCGATCCCTGAAATTTGTTACGCGTTATTTCGCGGGGTCGCAACCTCCAGTTTGGGAAGCCCTGCCCTAAACTGTATTATATCCATTAGCGTGCAAAAAAGAGTTACATATGAATTGTCAGTAGGCTATTAGCTACTCGTAGCCTACTTAAATTTTTCGTCAGGCGTTTGGGCACAAGCGAAAGTTGTTCCCAACAAAAAATCAAATCTTCATTATACTCGCGGTATTACGCCGAAGCGTGTTACGAGTGGCAGAACCCATATCCGCGGCTCAGCGCCTGGACAACACAGCTCCGAAGAAACGTCGCAACAGTGGCAAATTGTTGACGATACGTGCCGAGTCACCGGCCAAGGAGTCGAACCCCGGACCTCCCGCACCCATACCGTGTCTTTATCCAGTGAGCTAATTGGCCGCCACGAGCCGAATATGCATAAGCTTTATATGCATTATAAGCTCTGCAACAACAACTTTTCATCCTTCCTGATTGTGATCGTAATGGGTAAAGTAAATGCAGTGCGTCCTACTGTAAATTTTTATATAAATCAAATCTTCATTGTACTCGCGGAATTTAAACCCCACATCTCCCGCACCGATAGCAATGTCTAAACAACTGGGCAAACCGGTCGGAATCCTGCATATTAGACAATGAAAAATACAAAAAAAATATGTCAGGACGATATGGATTAAACAAAAAATAACCTGAGAACAGAGTGTTTAGTTAGGCTTTTTAGCGTTGATTATATGGTGTGTGTTTTAGCTTAGTCGTACATTTTGGTTTCTAAATATGTCAGCAAAACTAAATTTTGAATGTTGGTTTTATTTGCCACAGTGCTCTTAATCGTTTTGGTGTTCAGATATCTCTACTTTCGTGGTTTCAAAAACGGGATGTAACCCCAATCACGAAAGTTTAAAAGATTTCAAGTACAACCAGAGTAGACACCAAACGGCGTGCACTTTGCTATCTCAAACTCGCAGAATAAAAAATAAAATCCATGCAAACATAAACTACTGTAATTTTCGTTCTCAGCATATAATCATACACAAACATTCAACGACCATCGCAAAACTCAAGTTTATAGGAGCCCAGTTCCAGTGGAGCTCTTAAATTCCACAAAACTCTCCCGTTGATCAGGGAGCAGCAGCGGCGTGGTCCTTCTAGGTCCTTAGCAACGAATTTCACAATTTAGTCAAGCACAAACATTTAAGTAAAATATAAACAACAAAACTTTTGACATTAGCTGAATGTATTGTACAAACAAAAATCTACACTACCTGCAAATGGTGTGATCAGCAACAAATTGAAAAACCGATGGAAAATCCACAGATCGTCGATTGGACGGAAGTTCTACACGCTGCCCATTGCACAGTGTGTATTGCATGACCACAGGTGCATTGGGCATAAATGGTTCTGGGCTGGGAATCATACATTGTTGTGTGGATGCGGCTGAGAAAATAAGATTGAGAAGTTGTTATGACGTCATAAAATGATATGGCACGAGTGATTCAAACTAAATATCTGGAATAATCACGTTTTGAAAAAAAATTAAAAATACTAATAAACGCATCATTTCAGCTAGCAAGCAAAAGTTCTTCAAGAGGCGAATACAATATTGCTGATTGTAAACCAGCAGGTATTTTAATGATGTCTTCAATCGATCATAATCTCAGCGTATAACGTGATTTGGAGCAACTCACTTCGATTTGCTTCTTCCAGTCCTTCTTGGAAGATGGTCGCGCTATTGCGAGCTAAAAATATTTTCGTTATATCAGTGTGGCGTAATGTTGTAAAGTCAGAGTACCACGTCATAAATTTTTATATTACCCAAGAAGCCGAATTGCACTTTGACTAAAGTAATGTTATTTTGTTGTTATAGGAAATGCGTATTTTAACAATAATTGCATGAGTATGCTTTTTTTTATATTTTATTGGATCCTTAAAAGTACTTACTTTCAAGAAATTGTGATAGAGTTTGAATTAATGTGCTCTTGGATCTTATTTTTCCACTAAGATGTGGCTTAAAGTTCACAATTCACAATAATTTTCGATCTAGATTTTTCGAAGTAGTTTTGCTTTGATTTTATAACTACCCTAAAGTATTGTTTATGGACCCTATAAAGAGTTACGCAAAAGCTTAACTTGAGCTGAATAATATGTTCAAAAAGTTCACCCACCGTTCCTCTTTATCAATTTGTGAACAGTCTAAATGGGGCCAATTGTTTTGAATCTTTCAAATTAAAAAACGCGAAAAACAATCGCAAGACAAAAAGTTATGCTACCCCAAAGCCATTTTGAATCTGTCAAAAATCTAAAACTTAACAAAATAAAAGCCATGGATGCGTTTGCTTACAAAAATATTCGCAGAAGGTTTCATAAATTCGTTCAAGATAACACGCGCATATGATAGCCTACATGTTGCGTAAGATGTAAAACGGAACAAAGCAGAGAAAATATCGTCTTGCTGAAGCTTGCGAGCTTTCATTCATTCATACAAATTTATCTGCGGTCGTAAAAAATACTCAGGGGCAAAGAAAGGAAGTAGAAGTTTAGGCCGCAAGGAGACTGCAAGTAGACTTTTCAATCATCTAGTCACCAGCCACCCTTTGGTTCATCATCGATGGATGAATAATCTCTAAAAAAAGTGGATTGGCGATAAAGCAAAAATTTTTCTTTCTTTAGTTTTATATTTATCCTCCTATCACAAGAAAGCGATCAATGCGCTATACGAGCTCGCTTAGGAGTTGTCAGCCATCTGTCTACCACGAGAAAATTGGGGAATCTCGCCAAGTGCCTTTCCCAACGGCACAACAAGTAAACTTGCCGACTTGTTCTCAACACTGTCCCTTTAATGCTGAGCGTCAAGCAGGAAAGTTGTGGTTTTAAAGTCATTGGTTTGACCCGTTTGACCCGGGTCAGAATCAAACCCAAGTCTACAGCCCGAGACAGGCGCTCTATACCACTCGGCCATCTGAGATTTTGTTCTTCGGAGTCAATTTGCAATTACTTATTACTGATTGTATTGTTGCAGCAGGTATTTTTTAAATTTGATTTCAAATTACTTGTTTGTAGATTTTTGAATTTCATGGGGGATGTCTTTCCATCTTTTGGCACCTTGATACTTTATACATCTTTGTAATGGATTGGTTTTACATTGAAATGTGTACAAACGTTTTGTATGATCATTGGTTGATCGGGTGGTTTTCTGAGCTGTGCCCTCTATTGCTATTGGACCAATATCATTAGCGTAAAGCTTTCATTGATTCACTGCATTCATTTTAGTACACAACTACAGTATATGTTGTCATTTAAACTTGCAACAGATTTGTCTACAAGCATTAGACAGGGCCCTCTACTCAAGTCTCGTCAGTACATCCTGTTTTAAGAGCCTAAGTTAACTAAAGCTTTAAGGCAGGGGTGTGCAATCCACGGCCCGCGGGCCACAATCCGGCCCTCCAGGCCAGTCAATGTGGCTCTCGACGATGGCAGGACAAAAAAATTTTTTTTAAAAATCGATTTATTTAGCTATTTGTACCGTCTATAATGCACGGGTTGTGTTTAGCATTTTATAATTTTATACATATTTGACGGTGACTGGCCCTCGACGTTGTTAAAATTTTCGAAAGTGGCCCCCCAGTGAAAAAGGTTGCACACCCCTGCTTTAAGGAAAAAGTATGACTCGATTTAACTGCTGTTTTTTTTTAGAATTTCGGCAAAGTTGAAGATCACAAGAAAAAAAGTGGAAAAATTAAATTTTTATGTAGGTACATACCATTTCTTTATTATTCTTTGCTCTACTGCACTAGTTTATTAGGCTTACCATACGTCCTCCTTTTGGAGGACATGTCTTCCTTTTTACCAAAAAATGATTTGTCCTCCGAGGACGTTAAAAAATGTTCAAATGTCCTCCTTTTTGGCATTATGAACACTGACAACATGTCGAAGCATGCTTACATGAAAATCTGGGGGTAAGTTTTACCTCAAACTACGACCTGCGCACGTGGTGACCTTTTCTTTTCCGCTCTTCACTCGATTTTGGGTGGAAAATTGGACTTCTGCGGATGTGATGACTTTCAAAGAACCTGTTCTTTTGTGCAGTGAAAGTATGATAACCCTAAGTTTAAGCATTTAGACACATCATGCACCAACGAAACTTGTGTTTCACCTATTCCATTCGCAACATCGTTCGAATATTGATTGATGCATTCTCTTGAAGGTGACATCAGAAAAGATGTGTTTCGAATATAAACATCTAGTCGCGAGTTCCAGCAGTCGGAGGTGTCATCGTCTCTACCACAAATACAAACTCATACAACATTTGTTACCGGGTAACAGCTTTCAGTTAAAAATTTTTTAGGCTGAAACTAAAACCCGATTTCAACCATCCCGGTACGAATTCGCCCAAAATTGTTTAATTAAGAAAGTAAATAATTGAGCGTTTTTGGGCAAAGTTGTACAATTGAGCCGTAATTGTTTAATTAAGCCGTATTGCGCCGAAGAGTGTGACGGGTCGGCGGGACCAAGCGCCTAGCAACACAACGCGAAGAAACATCGCAGCGGTTGCGAGCCGTTGGCGACACTGCGTGTGATTTGACCAGGCTGGGAATCGAACCCCAGACCTCTCATACCGATATCGATTTCTTTCACTGTTACGCTGCAAATAAGATTGTATTCACATACGGTTATAAAATAGCTACTATTGTATGTAAAATAATGTCAGAAATTTTCTACTTACACCGAAAAATTAAAACAGATCTTCATTACACTTGCGGTACTACGCCGAAGCGTGTAAAGAACGAGTGGCGGAGCTATCTTCGTGGCTTAGCGCCTCAGCTCCGAAGCATGGTCGAAGCGTTGGCGATACTGTGCGATTAAACCGGTCGGGGAATCGAATCTTAAACCTCCCGCACCGATGGCGTGTGCTTTATAACTGAGCTAACCGACTGGTTAAACCAAAAGGTTATTGAACAAAACTAAGTTATGCAACATCACAGTTCTAACCACTCTACCTGCAATTTGACTCTGCGTTGCCTTCGTACCAAAAAGTATCCAATATAGTAGTGTCAATTACACTTTCCCATTCCCAAATTCTTCCAACCTAGCAAAAAATTATCCTTGCCAATGTTTGGAATGTGGTTCATTTTCCTTAAACCATATAAAAACTAAATTTCCACATCATCAATATGTTAGAGTCGTTAGACTACATTGGTCGCCTACTTCGAAAAGGCAATGCTAAAAAATTTACTATAATCTGATGAGTGAAACTGTAAGAAGTAACAATTAGAAATTATTGCGCAACAAGCTAGGCAAGCATAGTGGTAGACCTGCAATAACCTGGATGGCAGATGGTTATATGCATTCATTTATTTCGCCACATTTTTCTTGTAAATAATTGAAACAGATAAAGTTTCTGGTATTGGTCAGAGGAATTTTAAGGTTTTGCTCTCAAACTTAAACATAGACTGGGTGCTGAAATAGTTCACTGTGCTGCTTATGAATAGATTTCCTTTCTAATACTACGCTAACCCGGTTTGCTGGATGCTCCGTTTTGTGTACCAACATTTATTTTTGTGTTCTAGTGTATTTTTAATGTTTTAGCGTGCGGGAATGAAAGTTGAATTAATTGATTGATTGAATGGGCTGCACGCTCTACTTGCAGGTCTTTTGTTAGAACAAGATATCAGGGAGGTGGACTGCATGACCCAACAGGAAATTTATCGTCTTCTTTCGCAAACGAGCTATACTGCACTGAATTGTGTAACTAGCTATAGATTAAGAGTTGCTAGGCACAAGTCAACAACTTTAGCAGAAACCTCGTAAAGTGCTTTTTCCTACGGCGCTAACAAACTACTCTCTTCATTGTCCCATTTGTACAGAACATCAAGCATGGATGTTTATTATTAAAACTGAGCCTTATCAATGCGATCTACCATTATTTTTAACCTTTAACTTTTTAATACCGACCAGCGGCTTGCCGTCAATGCCATGTTTTTCTGACTTCTGAGCTGTGTTGTCCAGGCGCCAAATCGCGGAGATGGCCTCGCAATTCGTAACAAGCTTTGGCGTAATACCGCCAGTATAACAAAGATTTGATTCGATATTTTGATGTTTATTTATTAGTTAACCTGTATGCTGCTTATTGCGTGTAAGCCATGTATGTATGTATCACTAAGTCTAAAGGTCATCATGTCACATTATATGGTATCTTCACTTTTTTATCTACGCCTTGAGGAAATTTGTAATCACAAGAGGAGTGGAAAAAATAGATAAAGAGTACGAACAGAGTATTTTCGTTTCTGTTTCATGGCTAAACTTAACTTACACTAAATAATTGCTGGAAGCAACTTACGAGCAGTACCGCTAGGCCATTGGCGCAAAGGTCCTTATTAAAATTGGCATTCTCAAGAAAAAATGATACCTAATCTGGATTTTTTTAAAGCAAAACGTGACATGCTCAGCATTTTGGGCTCCTTGCACGAATAAACTCACCTCAGACGTTTGAATGCCTTTGCAAATACATTTGAATGTTGTCAAACATATTAGGCATTAATGTAGGCTAATTCAGGCTTTTATAACTGTTTGATATCACAAAATATTAAAACAAATTTAATTTTACCCGACTTGTCAAGCAGTTGGTGAAATATTCCCTTAACACTCTTGTGTTTTCAGGATCAATGTTGTTTTCATCGGTTTGTCGTTTTTTTCTTTTTTTTCCCTCTTCTTCAGCTGAGTGACAAGCTAAACAATTTTTTTATTATTATTTCTGACCACTCGGCAAAATTGACGTAAACTTGATAAGTTTAATCGTGTTCCGCCTGGAAGTTTTTGGTGGAACTGTAGCAAAATCGTGGTGAAAAAGCCGTAAATTTCACAACAAAAAATGTGATAATCAAAATTTCCCAAAACTAATTGCTCTAACTCAGCACTTTAAATGCTTTTCAGTTCAGTAAAACTGAAATGTAGTCTCGTTTTACTTCATGCTAATGCATCTTCCATTGGTACTACGCTCAACGCTTTTCAATTAATTTCAACATTGCTGGCCTTGTTTGGTTTGTGCGTCCGAACAAGAAAAATTTGGCCTTAGCCTAGCTATTTACTGTAGGCTCTGAATAAATGCTGACTAGGATTATTTTTTTCTCACCTTCAATTATTGAAATACAAAAACTAAGCAAACAAAAGTTGATGAAAATTTTTTTCATTTTTATTCTTTTGCATCATCAACCACTTCACTTGTGTAGAAATTGGCAATGTAGATGGACCATTTTAAAAAAGATCCTGTCACAGCGATATCGCAACTACCATTTTGTTTCCTCTTCACCGTATGGTTGCATAGCCTTTGGCGTATGTGATCCTTTAAAAACAACGCCGTTTAAATTATTGCGTAGCGATACAGGTGCAAGTTGCAAGGCAGTGGAGCAAACGTTTGTTAAGCAGTTACAGTATGTCCTGAGGCCACATCATTATTTTGATCATAACGATAAATTAGCATATCAGATCTAAAACTATAAACTTGTTTGCGAAAAGTGTTTAAAAAATAAAAATCAGAATGCTGTGAGTTTGATAACGGCTTTCGAAGCTGAATTACCCTCAGACACTATCACTTTAAATCAGGGCCGGTTTTAAGCCGATTTGACCGATTTTATCAAATTGGGCCCCACACCTTGAAGGCGCCCCGCGCTAGTGGGGGTCCGTTGCTGTATTATGAAACACAAAACAGAGGAAAGTGCCATAAGTTGAAACAGTGCTTAATATGGACCATTTTTATTGCCTCCTAAACTAGATAAAAAAATCGGCCACTCGGTAGCTTCTAAAACCAAGCATTGGTAAAGAAAAAAACTTACGCAGTGGTTTGATCGTGTGGGTTTGCTGTTTACAAGAAAATATCTGTAGGTAGTTTGAGGGGGGTTTCACTTTACTTTCAGCTGTAGCTTTTTAGCATCTATTTAAGAAAACATACTTTCCACTAACAGCAATCGACACGTAAGTTAAATTGTCGAACATTCTCCACTTAATAAAACCAAAAGCTTTTAAAAACCTTCAAGATTTATGGTAACAAAATCAATAGCGCAGTAATAATCAGTTTTCATAATATGCAGTGGCGTTGGAAGTACTTAGAGCAAGGGGGCTGAAATCTACATCACCAAACCAACGTTTTTGAGTAAGGAACTTCTCTCCTCCAGACCTCTTTTCTTTTTATCGCAGCATCAAGCAACGCGCAATACAATTTACTTCAGTAACAATGGAAGTCGCTTGAAGCAGGGGCGTATCTAGACACTAAATTTTTGAGACTTTTTTATACGCGATTTCTTTCGGCGTGAAGTAACAGGAGAGATAATTTGAGGTAAAACGAGGAATAAAAATGATTCTAAGTCCGGGGACATGCTTCCCCGAAAAGTTTTTCAAAATTTAGATACTGCAATTACAACTTTAGTGCTTTTTGAAAAGCTTTAAAGCAACTTTTTGTCAAATTTTTTCGCAAGTCTCGCTATGAATTATTATTGAACTGCAATGGGGTTTAGTTAAAAACTTTGGAAAGGAGGAATGCTGAAAAATATCTAAGGGCGCTCCAGTTTCTACCTTCAACGTCCTTGATAATATAAATCACCTACCGTTACCTAATTTGGACCAGTACGTACTGTAACGTTCAAGACACTATGGCGTAGTCTGGTTTTTCAGTCCGACAATAGGCTTCTTTCAGAAACTGCAATGTTATATGTGGTAAAAAATAACTCCTACGATTGCGCAAGCATGGTATTAACTGGTCTAGAGTAGAGAGCTACTCTTAGCCGCTGTTAAAGTTCTTGACTTTACAAAAGCTAGAAAAGTCTTTTTCTGAAAGAGTATAATGTATTGCTTAATTTGCCTTTCTTGATACTAAGAGTAAAAAGATAAAATATTGAATGTCTATTTGTTAATTTGTATGTACGTTTATTGTTTTTTTATGAAATACATGTTCTATACATTTTACTGCGAAGAGTAGGGGCCCCGCCATCAGATTTCTAATTGGACCCCGCAGTTCCTAGCACCGGCCCTGCTTTAAATATAACGCAGCGTTCGATAACTTTTTCATACTCGCGAGCAAAAACTGAGTCAGATCATGGCAAATTTCCAATAAAAAATCTTGTGGTCGCTGCGATTTGAGGCATGTTACGTTACTTTTTGCTTTTGGTTCTTTTCCAGCTACTGTTTTTTTTTGCCATTGATTTCGTAAACGAGGTTTGTCATAGTTAATGTTCATCACAATTTTATGCGGGCTTTTATAAAAAACAAAAACTTTTACGAAAAATAAAACTTCACAAAAAATTACGTTTACACTTATTGCAAGAAAATAACTGACATTGCCGTGAAGATATGAAGGAAAATGTGACTTGAAAATGCTGAGCTGTGACTTTTTCGTCGTGATTAATAAACAGGTAAAACCTTTATTACGCAAATATGGTTTAGTTTTTAAAGTCACTGCTTATGTTTTTCGTTTTGGTTGATCGGTTAAGAGTGTTTGTTTGTTTCAGGGAACACCGGGGTATTATTTCCATTCAGATTTTAACGAGCGCAGTATAAGCAGCTTCCCTGCCAGGCGCTCGACACGCGCGAGAAGTGCGAATGGAAAATCGATAAGACGATATTGCACCGGTATGTGTGTGGTTGTTTACTGTCTAGCATGTCAACTATCAGTGTCCGATCATTTATGATTGATATTTGTGATGGGCTTCCTTTGAGAATGACTTGCGCGGTGCACACTTACCCCGCCCACTTGTCCAGTTTGAGCGGTTGCACAGACTCACGGACCTTCAGCATCATAATCAAATATTTGAAGTCACACCAGAAGTGATTGTGACATCAAAAATTTAATTGTGACGCACAAAGCCCGTGGGCCTTTGGAACAAGTGGACATGCGGACGGGGTAAATGTGCGCGTAAAACACCCGAGGTGCCGCCTCTTTATCTTCAGAGTTTCTTTATTCAATTTGTTTCAAGTCTAGAGGGTTAATTGCTAATGAAGCAATTGAAAAATCCGAATGCACCAACCAAGATATTTATCTTCTTTAGGCTTCATTGAACTACTTGTTAGCATTAAAGAAGAGCAAAGTATAGTTTGATCTTTATATGCAGATTTAGGTGTGGAGGTGGTAACAGCAGCATTATAACAACCTGTGAAGAAGTTGCGGGCCGGATTTGGTCTCTGGCTGTAATTGCCGACTCCTGATCTAAAGGTATGCACTGATTGTGCTGGAAAACATTTTGGTGAGCTTTCGTCCTGCATAAAATGCAAGATCTGAGGCAGTGGTTCTTAACCTGCGGGTGATCGCATTTTAAAATGGTTAATGGAAATTAAAAAAAAAAAAAAACTTCTTTGGCATTTCGTGTTAACAGCGCAACCACGAAACCTTTTTAGAATAGGTGTGGGACTAGCCTACGGCAAGGCTCTTTCACCTATTCTGTTTCTTATTTGCATGGATAGAATAAGAAAAGTGAGTCTTGCGGCAGAGTAAAGATTGGTGATTGCACTGTACAACGTCTGTTACTTGCAGATGATCTTGTGCTACTCGACTTTACCCAATTACAGTATCCAACAAGCTCTTGACAGGTTTTCGTGCTCTGCCGCCGGAATGAAAATCTGTGAAACAAAAACGAAACCATGTGCCTGTCAAGGCAACCAAAGCAGTGCTCTCTCCAAGTTAGCGGAGTACCATTTAAACAGTCGGAGAAATTGAGGCATCTCGGCGTCTCAGTCTAAAGTGATGGCAGACAAAGTAGCAAATTGGATATCCGCATCGGAAAAGCAAACTGCAGTAATGCGCCAGCTCCTCCGATTTGTGGTACTGAAACGGGAGTTTGGCAACATGGCAAAGCTGTCCATTTTCAGATCAGTCTATGTTTCTATTGTGACTTATGGTCATGAGTGTTGGATCATAAATGAGAAAGTGAGATCTCGAGTTCAAGCAGCCGAAGTAGGATCCTTGCGAAGAATTAGCGGTTTGACCTTGTTGGACAAGGTTAAAAGTGCAGATATTCGTAAATCTCTAAAAGTCGAATCGCTGCTTCTCCCAGTAGAAAGATCGCAACTGCGTTATTTGGAAATGTGACACGAATGTACCAGGAAAAAACAGCCAAAACACTGCTCTTTTTAACGCCGAAGGCCTAGAAGGCGTCCCAGAACTCGATATCGAGATTACGTTGAAGATCTTAGTTGGCTTCGCCTTGACATCCCAACAGAGCTTCTATTCTTTGTTGCAGAGGATCGAGATGCTTGGATGCTCCAACTCGAGCAGCTGACCCCGCGACCCCCCAAGGATAAACGGGTTTACAAAAGCAAGCTTGTTGGGTAAAACTAAAATGCTTTTGATGTTCACCTTTAGCTGCCACAGCCTTGGTTCTTGTTTTCTGTAAACGGAGCCAGTTGCGTCGGCATATATGGTCTCAATAAAACTCTGTGTCGCCCAATGCGACAGTATAATCTATCTTTATAACCACTTGGAGAATTTAGGCCCACCAGGAAGTGAAACCGACGTAGTATGTGAAAAGAGAACTATTTCAGACGCCTAATAAGAAAAGAGAACTATGTATTTCTCTGCC
This sequence comes from Trididemnum miniatum, assembly GCA_964006365.1. Classification (NCBI taxonomy): domain Eukaryota; kingdom Metazoa; phylum Chordata; class Ascidiacea; order Aplousobranchia; family Didemnidae; genus Trididemnum; species Trididemnum miniatum. The sequence continues at coordinate 4,543,432 of OZ023242.1, forward strand.
TGGCATTGTTTTGATTCTGCACTGCCCTCCGGGTCTACCGCAGATAAACGCATAGTAAAACAACACCATTGCCAAAACTTTAATGCAAATAACATGTGAAAAGTTTTTGATGTTTGAAATAAGTTTCTCAATCGCACCTTACGTTGTTTCGGTTATTTTTTGGCCTGAAGGCTATTTTATATGAAGAAATTTGTCGATCATGTCAACACGCGATATAAAACGCTAATGCCCTTGTAACTGATGTTCTTTGGCAACGGAAAAGTGAAAAAATGAAGACGTATTATCTAATCTGCTTGTGCTTACTTACCATTAGTTTTCGCATCATTCTAGGTAAGTATGTCTCGTGCAATAATAAATTGATATTATAAAGTTGAGACATAAAGAATACGTTTTCTGAACTTGAGGTTCTGAGTAAAGTTGAAATTATCGGTGGAATCCAGTTTAATTTTAGTGAAGTTATAGTTTGGTGATGGAAAGTAGGGTTTTCATACAACAACAATTGATTGCTTCAAAAATTGTGTGCAGCATTTGCAATTAATTGTTACACTTGGGCAATTAATTTCACCTTTAAACTTTCAAATTATGCCATGATTATACCTATAGCAATGAAAAGCAAAATAGCCCATTACTTTTTTTTATTAGGTTACCTTTTCCATTCTTACTTTTCTCCCAACTAAGCAACATTCTGCAATTCAAGCCACGAAAGCAAAATGCTACCACGCAAATATTTCGCTTGCAAAACGCATATTACGTATGATCCATCTACTGAGAAATTGTAACGTCAGATTCGAAGTAACATGGCTACATCAATAGCAGTTAACTGAATGCTGGAATTTTGCAAAGTAGAGTCATAAGTCCGGGAAAAAAGTTGCTAGGGACAACTCAATGTTTCAAATGCCAGTATTAGAATAGTTTTTTCAGAAATCCTTGAAGCGTTATGATAACCAGAGGCGACCGGAGGTATAATTTATATAGGCGCTACAGATTCGCTTATACAACATTGATAAAAGTCGGCATTAAAGCATGAAACTTTAAATCAAAGAAATTCGTTTACTTTTGAATTCAGAAGGACGAACTATGACTGTAGGTTTTTGGAAACATACTGCTCAGGTAATCATTATTTCCCTTAATTTGATTCACCGATGATAATACTTGGTGTTAGTCGCTTAGCCCAACTTAGTGGCATTCGTATCATATGCGTCCAGTAATTTCATTTCAAAACGCTTTATAACAGTGGTTCCCAATTCGTTTTAACACCCGCATCCCTTCGGCAAGGAAAAATCATTCTCGCACCCTTTGCACAATGTTTCACTCACGCGCTGTTTCTGCACAGACAGTGCCGCAGCGAGAAATTTTAAAAGGAAGGGGCATAATTACCACTTTTTAGGCGTATTTTTTCTTCGGCGAAAAATTTGAAGCTGATTGAGAAACAAGAAAAGCTAAAGGGGTGTCCGGGAGCATGCTGCCCCAGAAAAATTTAAAAGATTTACATGCTGTAATGGCTATTTTAGTGCTTTTTGAATAATTTTCAGGCAAGTTTTGTTTAAGTTGTTTGACCCTAATTTTGAGTGCTTCGCCAAATATGATGCATTTTGTTCGCACATTTTCGATTAGGCGTAAAGCTTATTGCTATCAAAAAGGTTTGAAATCATGGAAAAATTGTATATAATCAAAAACATTTTTGAAAATAACTGGTGGGAGGATGCATGCTCCTCATCCTACCCCCTGTATCCGCCCCTGGCCATAAGCTACAGAAACCATCAAAAGAGTCTGGCATATTTTAGTCACTCGGCACCATTAATTTTGTTCTTTTTCTTAAAGACCGAGTCAAAAGGGGGGGTTGATTGTTGTAAAGTGGCAATTAATTGTTTTTGTCCAAATAAGCAAATAATTGTTGGTTCGCTTTAGCAATTATAGTGAAAACCCTAATGGAAAAGAATTTTGTTCTGCAACAAACAATGTTTGAAAGTAGCAAAAGAATAAACTTCACAGTTCTAGGGAGTGTAATTTCGAAGTGCAATACTGGCAATTAATTACACAACACGCTCTCAACACACAGCGAGTCACAAACTTGTAAATGTTTAAAATTGCTTCACCTGAAACAACAAAAATTATTATGTCCAAATTAATTTTGGTGATGTCAGCTACAGGACAGAAAATAACTCATACTCTTCGTAGTTACTATGAGAGCAATTACTGTAAAAGTTTTACTTATTGATGAGTGTAATCCGGAAAAGACGACAGACAACGAAACTATACACTCAGGGACGGATCCGAGGGGGGGATGCATCCCCCGCAACCAGCCAATTTTAACAACGTTTTTGATGAATAAAATTTATCCATAATTTTGATCCTCTTGAATTCTCGCGTAAATCGAAAATGTGCGCACAAAATGCAACAATGATGAAGGACTGATTAGGAGCAAAAGAGCAAAACTTACGTTACAAATTGTTCGAAAAGCACTAAAATGCCCATTACAGTATGTAAATTTTCAAAAGTTTTCCGGGGGAGCATACCCCCGGACCCCTCTAGAATCATTTTTGATCCCCAATTTCCTTTAAATTTAACTTTTCCAGAAAAAATATGCTTAAAAAATGTCAACAATTGGTGCTAAAAAGTTCTGAATATACTCCCCTCACATGCACACATATTCAAAACAGGGTTTATTTACGCCATTTTGTAGGTCTTACTTCTTCGTATTCAGTTTACATTCAACTTAATTCAAAATTTTCCCCACCAAAATTTTCTGGATCCGCTCCTGTATATACTCCAAAATTTGTAACAGTTGATTGATTTTGATATAATTAATCGGTACAGCACATTTTAAGGGTAAAAAAATTTGTGCTGCCAAGCTTAAAGTTCAGACGGCCCTGTGGTACAGCTCAGGTGGCCAAGTGGTAAGAGCGTCCGCCCAGGAGCTGCAGACTTAAGTTTTTGATTTCAAGTCGGGTCAAACCAATGACTTAATTTATTTTATTTATTCTTTATTTTTATTTTGTATAGAAAGGCATAACGCATGATGCAAAATGAAAGAAAATGATAAATGTACAAATGAAAATTACGCAATGTCTTTCTGTGACTTAAAATTGGTTGGTATTAATGTCTTTCCGTACCAATAACTTAAAATTTGTATTTACAGCTTCCCTGCTTGATGCTCAGCATTAAAGGGACAGTGTGGAGAACAAGCCGGCAAGTTTACTTGTTGTGCAGTTCTGAAAGGCACTTAGCAAGATTCCCCCATCTTGGTGTGGTAGACAGATGGCCGGCAACTCCTAAGCAAGCTCGTATGGCGCATTGATCGCTTTCTCGTGATAGAAGAATAAATTTGCGACTATAAATACAAAAATAGCTCATTTGAAAAAAGTTCACAAACTTAGCTGTAAAAGGGGCATATCTGAAACTCACCCGTTGCTGCATGAAGAAACAAAACTAAAAACTATGTCTTGTTACCACGAAACAATGCATTCAATTCGTATGCAATGCTCTTCGCTTTAAAAAGTTGGTGTGGAATACTTTTTCTCTTAAGATGTTAAAAATACAAATTGAAAATTGACAGTAAAAATTTTCGTTCTCAGTGAAACAAAAATAAGCGTTCAAACTTTACCTGATGACGCACTTAGGTTTTATTTACGCACTGAGGCTTCCAAGAGTTACAACGGCAATGCCCGTCAACCCAATTTCCTTTCACTGATCAAAGTCAGACGCCTTGATTGCATGATCACTAAAGAGAAAGGCAACTGAACTTTGATGAGTGAAAGTGATTTTTAGTTGACTTCATGACTGTGGTCATCAGAGCACAAACGCAAAGTTAAAGTTTCATTTTGTGTATGTTCGTGCTAGCATTTTTACTTGCGCGGCTTGGAAAGAGGTTGCTTATTTAAGGGCGAAATACAAAGTCATTCGCAAAAGTATCGAACCACCCAAATTTGTAGCAAAGCTACAGAATTAATTCGTCACTAAGCAATCCAAACTGCATTGTTTAAGCAGAAAAATACATTATTGCCTCTGAAATTACAGCCTTTACATGTAATCTTTTAAAATTTGCATTTTCAGCCTTTTCCAAATCAATTTAAGTATGCTGGAAGGGGAAATTTAATGCTTGGAAAAGTGGTAAAAAACAAAAGAAAGTTTCTCGTTGCTGTAGTGGTAGCTCTGAGTTTTTCTGCCATAAAATGACAAAACTCGATAAGTCAAGCCAAGCCCGTCCCCAAGGAGGAATTTGGGGCAATGCCCCCCTAACCTTTTTCTGCAACCCCCAATCAAAATATTTTGCGGGCTTAGTTTTTATCAGACTGGGGTTTTTATTGACTTGTAACTTGAAACTGTTAATTGAAATTTAGGATTTGTAGTATCTTTTGTCTGTTGTGATTCCCCGGCCCGGAGTTACTTGCTACAACGATATTACAATTTACAGTGTTTTGGTTTCTTTGCACTTGAATAGGGGTGACGAACCTACAGTATTTGCTATCGCGGGCCACTTTGTCACTTACCAGTGAGCAAGCGGGCCGCATAACTCCTTATTGATAGACCTATTATGAAACCTGTTACAAACGAAAAAAATGTTTATCAGCAACAACGAACAGCCGAGAATAACACCATAAAAATCCGTGTGCTATCTTTCGTTTCTTCGCTGAGGGCATCAAAATAAACGGCTAATTAAGTATTGATTAAAAAACAGAATAACAAATACCTTAAAAAAGCTGTAAAATCGGCATATATGGTACTGCAAGCTCACCAATGCGTTTCTGCAAACTTACATAATCCCTACTGCTGTAAGGCAAGCTAAGCTCTCACTCAAATAGTTACTCGTATACTGCACTTGGTGCACTATACGGAAGCTACAACGGACCACGAGTTATGTTACTATTATTTCATACCAATGGATGAACAGCTGAACCCTGAAACAGATTAAAGGTTTGTACTGTGCGTTTCTATGATTTCTATGTGATACGCGCGTGGTTCGATCGGGGCAGGGGCGTACCCAGGAGGATTGCCCCCCTTGCTGAAATATAAGCTGATATATATCTCCAATCAGCGGAATAGTGGAAACAGGACACCTGAAGACGCGATGATCTTATTTTTTGGTCTTCACTTGATTTTTGGGATAAATTGGACGTCGAAAGACAAGAAGACCTTTTTTTGGTCTTCACCTATATTGCAGTGGAAACGGAAACAGGAAGTTGCATCCCCCCATTTTGAAATTTCTGGGCACGCCCCTGCAGGGGCTCAGCTTTTGATATTGCAGCGGGCTGTAGCTGTGAACATTGACTGTTCATTGATCAACTCATACTGTTGCAACATCAACTCAGCAACCTGGAAGAATGCCTTAAGATTTCGTGGCCAAAATCGTGGCAAAGAAGGTGAACTGATGCGTTTAGCTGCGACAGAAGAAGATTGATTTGGGTTAGGTTCTTGCCCCTCAAATGTTAAGTGCTTCTGAATGGGTGTGGAGGATAAGGCCGGTATAGGTACCCTGTTGTTTTGTGTCTGCGTGTCAGTGTCTGTTTGTGTTCCAAGTGTAGGACCCCCCAACAAACTATCAAAACGAATGTGTGGCCATCTTCACATCGACTCAAGCAAAATTCCTGCTAGGCCAAAAATCCCACAAAAGAAACACTGAAAAAAAAACAAATACCAGTAATCAAAACTTGTGCTTTCGATGGTTTTAGTAGAGTTCATGACGATGCGTGTACAACCAGTTCGAAAATGTTCTTGCGTAGAGATTTCAATAAGGGTTTTGCTAAGACACACAAAATTTGCAGTTGATCCGGTGAGCCTTTAATTGAAATTTGCTGATCTTGCAACGTTTGTCAGCACGTTTTATCTGACTCTATCGCAGTTATACCTATTTCGCCACACTTGCCATCTGCCTACCACACCAAGATGAGGAATCCTGCTAAGTGCCTTTCTCAACAGCACAACAAGTAAAGTTGTCGGTATAATTTCCACTCTGTCCCTTTAATGATGAGCGTCAAGCAGGGAAGCTGCACGTGAATATCAATTTTAAGTCACTGGTTTGACCTGGCTCGAAATCAAACCCGAGTCTGCAGCTCTGAAGGCAGACGCTTTATCCAATCGGTTATCTGAGTAGTTAAATTAAGCCGCCCTGCTGCAATTATCAAGTTAAAGAATTGTCACGGCTGCTGCACCTTATTAACTTGGCCGCTACGCCCGGCCGCTTCGCCTGGCCGCTACGCCTGGCCGCTACGTGGATCCTTGTCAAAATGTAATTTTGCACAGGAGAGATTCTTCAAATGCTAGATAGCGATAAACCGCACGAAGAAGGAAAAACAACGTGGTATTGATGGAACATAAAATACTTTAGCAAAAGATAAATCCTTTTTTTTATAAGTTACCTGTAGGTTGTGGTTTTAGAGCTGGATTATTCGATTTTAAATCAAACTTCTGGTGTTGCGACCATGCCTACTAATCCCCTCATCTTCAAGTTTCACTCTCGCTAGGATGTCACAACGTTGATCGTTTTGTCGCTTCTTCCCTTTTCTGCGTCCGTTTGTATTTGAAATCATATGTTGCTGTGTTTTATTTATTTTGACGGTGCAGAAATAAAAGACACTACTACTACTACTACTACTACTACTACTAACTCTTTCTTCAACTTCAAACCATGTGAAACCGTTCTAGTACGTATGTGTGCACTCCTTTCTAGTGAATTGGCTCGTAATTCGAAAATGACCATCAACTTCATCTCAGGACATTGTCATCTCTAGGGAAAATTTTCAAGAGTCTACATAACTTTTCATACCATCATCAATGCCATGCTTTTTGAACATTTCCATGGCACGGTGAACTAAATTCCCCGCAACGTTGTCTAGTTGCTATCCACTGCTCTGAAAATCTTTCCATGTGACAGGTAGCATTCAGACAACTCTCCACAGCCTATGATGAAGGATTTTGACCATTTTTTACCGCTTTGCGAAGATTAAACGTTTCCTTTAAATACTTAACTATATTTTAGCAATTAACTGTAACAGTTAATGAGCAACTTTTCAGCTATATAATTATAACAAATCACTTTAATACTAATTAATTGTCTGAAAATTCTAATTTGGGAAAACATATTTGATATTATTTTGATGGATGATGTTCTTGGCAGCTTGTCATTCTGCTGAGGAGGAAGGTAGAAAAAGAAAGAAACGTCAAACAGAAAACAATATTATCGATCCTGACAACACTAGAGTGCTGAGAGAATATTTCACTAACTGTTTAACGAGTAGGGTAAGTTAAAATTGTTTTGAATTAAACGTTACTTCAAAATTGTCATGGTGAAGACAGTTACCAGCGGACGACGGTGAACACTGCTACGAAGTTCACTTTATTTATCCCGCTTAACCATACTGATAGAATGTGGAAAGTCGACTCAGTGTTTACTGTCAGCGCTTAATATTTGCGTATTCATATTTTTAATTTAGTTTACTGCATATTACAGTAAGTAAAAAGCTTAAATGAAATATGTTTTTGAGAGTTTTTACTTCATTGTTTCATTTTAGCTCACTGAAAAACATTGGAGTTGCTCCTTATTTTTTAATTAGCGTATTCAGGCTTTATATTTAATACAGTATTATTTTATCGAGAAGACAACAAACACATTTTCTCAGTACGGTATATCGTAATTGCGCTTAAAACAGAACCCTAATCTGCAACGAAAATGCGAAAGCACAAGCATGTATACATAGGCAGCTGCGCTATTTTATTGTGATTGTAACAAGATTACTATTTTATTTATTATTTACTGTATAACAATTTTATTTTAGTCGTTAAAAAACCTATTTTATTTAATTGTAACGATACACTATATTTTAATTGCAGTAGTTCGGTAATTTTCGGTAACGGTAATTTTCGGTAACATCATGTGACTATTGTTTATCGCTGAGTGTAATGCATTACCTTCATATTACGTCATAATACTTTTTATGAGCGGCATAGCTTAAACCAGAGGTCGGCAAACTTTTTCGCATGGCGGACCAGTTTAAGTCGAAAAAAGTTTCACGGACCGGCCTTAAAAATGAACATAAACATTCAGCAATTAAATTTTATTTCAGCTCATATTACGATAGTGATTCAATGAGAACCATGAGCTTGTTTTGCAGCAACCAGACTCTCACATCTTGGAATGATGGGACTCAACGATACCCGCAATGTATCCCTTAATGTTTTTTAATGTCGTAGGTTCCTCGTCATCGACGTCAGACTCTTTAGATGGTGCTGACCTATTTTCAAAAAATCTCAGCAGATATGTTTGTTTTTCACTCATTATTATCAGACAAAAATATTTATGTTAAAACTTTAAAACTGTGATATTTTAGGTTATAAGTTTTAGTAGGAATATTTTATTTTAATTTTGATTTCAAACTGCTGTAATATTTGTGACGCCATTTTCTTACTGGTGACACAACAAAACCACAGCAATTACTGCTATCACACACATAACAAAGATAGTAATTAGATTTATTGCTCTTTTGTCTTGTTATGTCATAATATGCAATAACGCTTGAATAAACACGATTCAAAGCCGACATTAGAACACACTTTTAAGCTGCGAATCAAGTCCCAATGCACCCAAAGTGTAGAAATCAAGCAATCAAATCTAACAAAACTTTCGAAAGCAATGGGGTCCTAAACTCCAAGATAACAAAAATGTTTAAAAGCATTTAATCTGGAAAAGTATGCGGCCCGGTACCGAACCTCTTGCGGACCGACACCGGGCCGCTTCCCAGTGCTTGCCGACCACTGGCTTAAACAATCACGTTTGCTTGTAATATTTTCGTCAAGAACTAGAATCTTGTGAATAGGAATTTTGCATAAAATCATATATTTGAGGTGTGCTGTTCATTATTATTCAAGTTATTCCAGCGCTCGAGTGTCGTTAGTGAGCCATATGTGTCGGCGAGTGTATATTGTGAGTTGCATAATACACTGAGTGTCGGAGGGTTGAGCCCTGATTGTTTGGTGTATAGTGCCTAAGTTTCGCAAGTGTTAAGAGAGTGGATTGGTTACAGTACTGAAGTTATACGGTTTGTACCGAAGTAGAGTCGAGTCAACTTACGTGGATTTATTCGTTGTGAGTGGATGACGTTTGGTTATTTGTTAACTCATTTGTGAGGTTGGCTCATAATGCAAGATCTTTCCTTGGGTCTGTGTATCCAACACCCAGCGACTACTTCGCCCGGAAATTCTTTTGCTCCACTTGCATAATATTCTCTGCAGTTTCGCAACACTGATGATTTTTTTTAATTAGGTCTCGATTGAAAACTTTAGCTGCTTTTTTGACAATGATGAAACAGTAAAAGCAAACCAAAAATATAATTCGTGACGAAATCATTTATCCTGTCACTTTCAAGTTTGGAAATTTATGGCGGATTGTTAAAGTCCCAATAAAGAGAGTGAAAGCAAAAAACAAGCTGCTAAAATATAAACAATTTGCCATGTTTACAACAACAAAAACTTTCTTGTAATTCAGTTTCATATTTTCTATTTTTCCACCTTAGCTTGCACTTCATGAATTTCTTGAATTTTCAGCAACATCTTTAAACAAATCAAGTCCAAATTTGGTGCTACCAGACTGATATCAATATGTTAAGCGGAATATATCAAGTAAAAAACAAAATGGTCGTTTAAATAAAAGAAAATAAGTAGTCATTTGGCTAATCGATTTAAATATCCCAATATTTCGTACTTTATATTGTATGAAATGAAACTGAAGCGCCATTGCTGTGTTTTGGAAAGTTTGGGAATAAGTGTGCTTATACTTTTATACAAGCCCGTAGCCAGAAATGTTTTTCAGGGGGGGCCCGTTGGGGCCCACATTTTTAATACATATATGACCTCTAACACCAACCTTTGACGTTAAACACCAACACCAACCCACCTAGCGGTTTTTTCAGTGCTCCTTTTGAAATATATTTGTATGAGGATGTATGTGTATAATAAAGCTGATCTTTAGGCAATGTTTTTCGCTGTTTTTTTTCTTGTGCCTTACCGTTTGCCGGTATCTTGAGTTTGTTAGGATAAATAAACTGCTACTATTAATACCGTTATACAATTGCACAAGTAATCAGCCAAAGCTGGTTCCATATTCCCTCAGTGCCGGCAAAAAAAATCTTTACACCGATTCGGCAAAAAAGTTTTTACATGAAAAATCTGAGCATGAAGGCCTATATGCAGGGTTACCATTTCGTGCTTATTTCTAAGATTTGTGCTTATTTTCTAGGGCAATGTCTTAGAAAACGTGAATGTGCTTATTTCTAAGAAACGTGCTTATTTTTGAGTCCTGTGCTTATTTTTGAAATTTTAGCGGAAAAAATTGGATTCTGCGGACGTGAAAAACTTTTTTTGGTCTTTATCGATTTTTAGTGGAAAATTTTTGGTCTTCACCGATTTTTAGTGGAAAAACAGGACTTTGTGGACGTGGAGACCTTTCTTTGTCTTTATCGATTTTTAGTGGTTTCGCAATAAAGAGCTTTTGACTTTTTGGTAACCTAACTGCATCGTGCTTATTTTTTGGTGTGGTCCGGTGGTAACCCTGCCTACATGGCTTGGTATTTCCATCATAGGCATCGTATGACAAAAAGCTTGTAGTTTCGTCATAAGCTACTGTCTGGCTATGCTTCAAGAAATTTTCATGATTCTACAGGCCTCATGTTATTTAACCGTTTGGTAAACAGCAGGCTGGCGAAAAAATAGAGAACTTTTCATTTTCTTCAATACTTAAAGCACTACTAAATTCAAGGTAGGGACTAAAATGGGTCTAAAGAAGCTGCAAATGAAAGAAAAAAAAAACGTGCATCAACTTTACTAAAAAAGGGCGATGCTGTAATTACTTTAGCGAAAGATATTGGAGTCTCAAAGGCGGCTATTTATCAGTTGAAGAGAGTTGGGATTAGGGTTAGCCTGGAAAATAGCCTCCTTTGAGACACCAACATCTTTCGCTTGAATAATCATAGCATTGCCCTTTTCTAGTAGTTAAAGCACAGGATTTTTTTTTTCATTTGCAGCTTCTTTGGGCCCATTTTAGTCTCTACCTTGAATTTTGTAGTGCTTTAAATATTGAAGAAAATGAAAAATTCTGCACTTTTTCGCCAGCCTACTCTTCACCAAATAGCTAAATTACACGAGGCCTGCAGAATCAAGAAAATTTCCTGGAGCATAGCCAGACAGTAGCTTATGACGAAACTGCAAGCACTTTGTGATGTGATGCCCATGATGAAATGCCAAGCATTATACATGCTCAGGTTTTTCATGTAAAAATTTTTTTTGCCGAATCGGTGTGAAGATTTTTTTTGCCGGCACTGGTACGCAAGACTTTTATTATATCTACAGCAGCTATGACTAAATATTTATCTTCTTCCATCACAAAGAAATTTGTGATTTTATAAACACGATTCCTTTTAATGCTACGAGTCCAAGCATAATCGAGGACTCAAACGCTGACTGGCCGAAGAAAAGTAGCGATAATGTGGTTTTTGCGTTTTACTCCCGATAGACTGAGTTTAAGCATATTTTCAAAATGTACCAGAAATATAGTCTACCAAACCAAAACTTTACCTACCAAATAGCCAAAAAATTTACCAGATTTTTCGAATCTGGTATACCAGTTGGCAACGCTGTTTACGATTGAAATGAAAACAGCAGAAAAAATTTGGCTCAAAAGCAGGTTCCTCTGCAGAGTTCCAACTTCCAACCGCACTTTTTTGCTCTGGCGCAAAACCAGGGTCACGCGTTTATCACCATCATTGTTACATTATATTAGCGCTATTTTCGACTCGTAAAACAAAGTTTTTGTTGTATCTATAATTTCGCAATTTTCAGAAAAATTTGCAAATTTTTCGCGAAGTTACAGGGGGCCCAAAGTTTTTCAGAAGGGGCCCGGCCCCCCCTGTGCCCCTCCGTAGCTACGGGCCTGCTTTTATACATTGGCTAGTGTGTCAGAGACTTGCCTCCGGCGTCAAAGTTTTACATCACGTTGTTTGCTGATGATACAGTAACTCAATGGATAACGACGTTATTTTGTAACGCCTTATAAGGCGTCACAACTAATAATTATAATTATTAGTATAGTATTGTTCTCAAAACAAAATAAAAACAATTGGCACTACTTTCAGAATGTACCGTAAAATTGCAAACAAACATTTGGATAATGTTCATTAACAGTTTGGTTAAAATGATTGTACTAGTGTAAAATGTTTTTAAACCGAAATCAGTTGTTTGGTTAATCACAGCTGAGCGCATACGCTGTCAATGCGGTAGGTCTGGGGTTTGAATCCTGGGTCGGTCAAATTGGCACAGCGTCGCCAACGGCTCGCCACCACTGCATTGTATCTTTGGAGTTGTGTTGCCCAACCGCTAAGCCGCGGAGATGGGTCCCGCCACTCGTTATATGCATCGGCGCTGTACCGCGAGTACATGAAGATGAAGATTTGCCGGACGTTTCGACAGTACGCTTATGACTTCATCATCAGTTGTGTATGTTAAGCAACAAGCCCAGAGCCATCCAAAGTCTCCCAGCAGGGTCGCTCAACAGTTCGATCCAAACGGCGATTAAAGCAATATGAGTGTGAAAATTTTTGATTTATCCTCTTTAATTTGTTTTGAACATCGCGCTTAATTTTACACCTTTGATCTCACGTTGTCATAAGATTAGCTTAGCTATGACCAATCATTATAACATGCACATTGCACTGTAACTGATTTGATCGGTTAGAGGTACCAAAAAGAAGTAGCAGCATCACTACTGGGCAGTTTTTTTATGTTTTTTTTTTAACAAAATCAGGAACTGCAGAAAAGCGGTTTGTCAGTTTCTAATAGTTTATTTGTATTTCACAAAATGTCAAAGAAAGCTGGTGAATTAATGACCGGCAACACATCTAATTTTCATCTGCTGTGTTATAAATTTTACATTAGGCTTCCCTAGATTGGGCATTTGCGCGTTATATGCACCGGTAGCGTGTTTCAGTGGGGCATGCTCGATTTATCTGTTTTGCAGCGTGGAGTGTTCAGCCAAGTGAGGCTTAGTATGAGCGTTTTTTATTTTTAATTATCAATGTAACGGCGAAAGCTTTAACATTATTTTGTGTGCATACTATGAGCTAAAAATCACTGAAACAGCTACCAAATTGCTGTTTTTCTGAGAGAAAGGTTTTGCTGTCCAAATTGCTTTTTTTCATGCTGTTCATAACTGTCCCGTCTGTGGGGCTATTGTGACTTCAACTTTCGTTCCATTTTTAGAATGAGACAAATGACAAAAATTTTTGATTAGACTAACTTAATCACAGATTAATCCCTAATCGACTTTTAACTTGATTGCTCAGCAATTTTGTTTTATTACCTCAAGACTCCGTATTGAATACCTTAGCAAAGTAACCATATCCATGTGTTTTAATATTTAAAATGCTATCTTTTGATCATACTGTGAGTACAAACTCATCTTGCGTAAACACCAAAGTTGGAATAGCTGTGTTTGGAGGTATTTTCGAGCCAACAGATCAAAACAAAAAATCAGGTGAAAAGAAACTTGAAAATATCAAACTAAATCATTGAAAATTTTTATATAACAACTAACCGTTTTGTCGTCGCTTCCTTTTTCTGGTATATATTGTTTTCATCTAGTCTAGAGATAATAAAAAAAAAAACGACGAATACTCACGAAAATTCAAAAAAAAAAAGCCCAAAAAAGCGACCAAGTTTTTACCAATGTTGCAGAAAACGTTATCTTGATAAAAATTCTGAAAAACTACTGAATATTCTCAAATTCACAGAATAACATGAAAAAGGTAGACAACCTTTGGCATAAAGGGAGTCACAATAGCTGTACATGTTTTGTTGGCACAGTACTGCAGAGTATAATCAAATTTTATGTTTTTTGTTTCTACTGTGTAACTGAAGCCTAATCATTTACAAAACACGACAACTACACATGAAACTTTCTAGGTTATGGTATATCAATTTTAGATTTCAACTAATTTTAGGTTGGAAGTATTTGGGAATGGAATAGTGTGATTGACACCACCATATTGGATACTTCATGGTATGAAGGCAACGCTGAGTCAAACTGCAGGTGCGCGTATACTGTACAACTGTTTTTTCAACAGTAATATTTCTTGGAGTTTACTGAATGTTTAATGGTTTTAGGGAGGTTTTGTTTAAACAAGACGTTCTGATCAGTCTTTTTGTCATTTTTGTTCAAAAAACGTTTCCGTGATATCATATAGTTTAAATCAGACGCTTTGCCATTTTTTTTTTTTTTTTTTTTTTTTTTTTTTTTTATATTGTTTATGGACATGTAACCCTCTCCTATGGATTGCCACCTTAACGTGGTGGGGAGGTTTGAGTTTTCAATGATCCTTAGAGCAACGCCGTCGGTAGTGTTTAATCACTTCCATCAGGGTCACCCATGGCGGTAAGGTCGAAGGAGAGAAACAGACCAAGTAGCAATCCAATGCTGTAGCTAAATGGAAAGTTGTAATAACGATATTCATGCTGCATCGGACGGCGCGCAGGATAAAAAGGTCCGCGTTCGAGTTTTAGGCAGAGGGACTCGTTCGAAAAATAAGCTACAGTCTCCCCCACAAGCTGACCGTCACCGGAAACCCACCAACGCAGTCGCTAAGCGTTTGGGGAGGCAAATGGGGGCAGCGCACAGAAAACGTACTCGAGTTGGACCAAACTGCCGGGATCTAGCTATCGGGAACTGGAACGTTTCGTCACTGACAGGAAAAGAGCAGGAGCTTGTTTGCGAAGCCCAACAGTATCGCCTTGATGTTGTGGGAATTTCATCAACAAAGCGCCGGGGTTCTGGAACTGTCGAGTTGAACGATGGGTGGAAAATTTTCTACTCAGGTGTTGATGCAGCAATGTCTGCTCAAGCTGGTGTTGGCTTACTTGTGAGCCCCAACATAGCTGAATGTGTCGTTGACTGGGTACCACTAGGAGGAAGGGTTTGTCTTCTAAAGCTAAGGCTGCAGGAGCGATCTCTGTGTATATTGCAGGTGTACGCACCTAACATAGAATCACAGTACGAAGCCTTTCTGGAGGAAGTTGAGGTTGCATTGGGAAAAGCAACTTCATCAGAATCCCTTGTCCTTTTGGGCGATTTCAATGCACATGTGGGCATCGACAATGCAACCTGGAAAGGTGTTATTGGGCAACATGGTGACCCTGACATTAACAAGAACGGAAGGTGTTTATTGCAGTTCTGTGCCACCAATGGGCTGTGCATAATGAACACATTTTTTCAGCACAAAAGAATTCATAAGTACACCTGGTACAGAGACTCTCTGGGACAACGCTCCCTGATTGATTTTTGTATCGTTTCGGCGGACTTGTTTTCTACCGTGTCTGATGTCCGTGTTAAAAGAGGGGCTGAGTTGTCAACTGATCACCACCTAGTTGTCTGCACTTTGAAAGCTTTGAAACCCTTGAAAAAACGAAAGACTTTTCGACCACGAGAAACTTATCGAATCAAATGGGAATCATTGGCTGACAAAGAGGTACGAACTGCATTTGCAGACAACATTGCATCTAAGTTCAAAGAACTTCCGACCTCTACTGAAGACATTGAAACTGAGTGGTGTTTGTTTCGAACAGCAGTCATTACGTCCGCTACTAACTGTTGTGGACGTAAGCGTGTTGGAGGGACGAAGAGTAGCGAGAAAAGAACTCCTTGGTGGAACCAAGAAGTTAAAGAAGCTATTCGTGCGAAAAAAGTGGCCTATAAGGCCTGGCTTGCAAATAAGTCATCACTTGAACTTCGTTCGCAGTACTCTGAAGCACGTAAGACGGCAGCCACAAAAGTTAAACTGTCTAAGGAAAGGGCCTGGAAGGAATTTGGAGAAAGGTTAGACGATGATTTCAAAACGGCAAACAAAGTGTTCTGGCAGACCATTCGCCGTTTGCGTGGAAAAAGATCTCGAGCCGCTCTCTTTATCGAAGATTCAAATGGTGTGACTCTGAAAGATCAAGATGCTATTTTGAATCGGTGGAGAGAGTACTTTAGTGATCTTTTAAACCCAGTTGATGCTACACCGATACAAATTCACGAAGAACAGGTTGGGGAAGATATTCAGATAACCGAAGCAGATGTGAATGCAGTAATCAAATCATTGAAAACTGGAAAAGCACCTGGTGAGGATGATATCAGACCTGAAATGTTAAAAGCAATGAACATACATGGTGTTCGTTGGCTGACTCGTGTTTGTAAGGTGGCGTGTAGTACTGGGCAAGCACCAAAGCAATGGCAAACTAGTGTGATAATACCTATCCACAAGAAAGGAGACAAGAGAAAATGCACCAATTATAGGGGCATATCTCTCATCAGTGTCCCGGGTAAGGTCTATGCCAAATGCCTTGAAAAGAAATGCCGTGAAATAGTCGAGCCTAAGCTAACAGATGCTCAGTGTGGCTTTCGTCCTGGCCGAAGCACAATGGATCAGATCTTTGCCTTGCAGCAAATCTTTGAGA
Organism: Trididemnum miniatum; assembly: GCA_964006365.1. Lineage (NCBI taxonomy): Eukaryota > Metazoa > Chordata > Ascidiacea > Aplousobranchia > Didemnidae > Trididemnum > Trididemnum miniatum. The sequence continues at coordinate 4,559,905 of OZ023242.1, forward strand.
AGTCGTGGGAATATGCAAAAGAGGTCAATGCATGTTTTGTTGATCTTGAAAAAGCATATGATCGCATTTCTAGAGACAAGCTTTGGGCGGTGCTGTTGCAGTATGGCATTGATGGCCAGTTACTAACTGCCATTAAGTCGCTGTACATGCATTCTCAGATCTGTGTTCGTGTTAACAGTGCAACGACGAAACCTTTCAGAGTAAGTGCGGGACTACGGCAAGGCTGCTCTCTTTCACCTATTCTGTTCCTTATTTATATGGATAGAATAGTTAAGAACAGTGAGTCTTGTGGCGGAGTAAAGATCGGTGAATGCACTGTACAACGTCTGTTATTTGCAGATGATCTCGTGCTACTCGACTCTACCCAAAATGGTCTCCAGCAAGCTCTTGACAGGTTTTCGGATGCATGCTCTGTTGCCGGAATGAGAATCAGTACAACAAAAACAGAAACCATGTGCCTGTCCAGACAACCAAAGCAGTGCTCTCTCCATATTGATGGAGTACCACTAAAACAGTCAGAGAAATTCAAGTACCTCGGCGTCTCATTCACAAGTGACGGCAGACAAAATAGCGAATTGGATATCCGCATCGGAAAAGCAAGTGCAGTAATGCGCCAGCTCCACCGATCTGTGGTACTGAAACGGGAGCTTTGCACCAAGGCAAAGTTATCCATTTTCAGATCGGTCTATGTTCCTATTTTGACTTATGGCCATGAGTGTTGGATCATGAATGAGAAAGTGAGGTCTCGAGTTCAAGCAGCCGAAATGGGATTCTTGCGAAGAATTAGCGGTTTGATCTTGTTGGACAAGGTTAAAAGTGCAGATATTCGTGAATCTCTAAACATCGAATCGCTGCTTCTCCGACTAGAAAGATCGCAACTGCGTTGGTATGGACATGTGACACGAATGCCCCAGGAAAGAACAGCCAAAAAACTGCTCTGTTCAACACCGATTGGTCGAAGGCCTAGAGGCCGTCCCAGAACTCGATGGCGAGATCACGTAGAAGATCTTAGTTGGTCTCGCCTTGGCATCCCAGCAGAGCATCTATCCTTTGTTGCAGAGGATCGAGATGCTTGGAGGCTCCAACTTGAGCTGCTGCCCCCGCGACCCCCCAAGGATAAGCGGGTCCAGAAAATTGATTGATTGATGGACATGTAACACCGGTATGTTTAACGTAATTCAGCGGAAAAATTAACCAATGCAAAGTCTTCTTATGGAGGTAATTTAATCACAAGCGATAAAAGTCAGTTTGGAAAGCAACACAACACAAAATACTCGTGCATCAGTTCCCTATAATCGCCATCAAGCTTTCTTTAGCTTATTTTTTACCAACGCGTGAACATCATTACCATTGTCATATTGATGAATAGTTCTGGCATAATTTCATCAGTCAAGATTGAGTTGGCATAAGAACTACGGTACTATGCAATTTTTATAAAGTTTGCATGTTTACACAACAGAGACGATGACACCCCCGAGTGCTGGAACTCGCGGCTCGAAGTTTATATTCGAAACTCATCTTTTCTGATGTCACCTTCAAGAGAATGTATCAATCAATATACAGATGATGTTGCCAATGGCATAGGTAAAATTAAATTTTATATAACTTTCTATTACGAAAAACAATCAACGTGCTATAAGACAGACAGAGAGACAGAACAGTTTATTTTGTCGACAATCTAACAGCACCTTTGCCTTGCCGGCCACTTAATTTAAATTCACTGGTTTGATTTGTCGACCGGCTCGGAGTCAGGGCAGAGTTGACAAGTCCAGATGCAGACACTGTTAAGATTTCATTTTGCGTTGTTATTATACTGTCTTGCTTTCAACCAGTAACATGGTTACGTAAATTGACATAAAAAGCTTTAAATTTAAAGATTGAACGGATCAATATTCAGAAAATGTTGCCAACGGAACACTTGAGCTAAATTTGGGTAATACTGTATCTATCGTTTGGAAACTGGTACAACATCGAATCGCCAACTAGCTTTGAACATCAAAAAGTCTTAATTTCAGTGAGAATATTGCTAAAAAATACTATAAATATATTTGCTACACGCAAGACCTTAAATTGTATCTACGTGGAATGCAAAGCAAACCACTGCTGCAGCTTTTCCCTGGAAAATCTTGGAACAAAGCCGAAAGGCTTTAGTTGACACCATAGAGGAGATTCATGAAAGTTATTTAACTGAACTTCTTGTTCTTCAGAAGGAACTGTAATGTGCAGCAGGTGGCACTTGGTGGTCATTCAGTGACTACTTGCACAAGAATACGAAACTAAAGTAAGCAGAAAAACGAAGGTTGCAACTTAGAATGTAAGAACGTAGCACCAGAAGCAATACTCGAACAATAGTTATTCAAAATATGAAAAAAATAAATCTTATCGTGTTGGGACTCGCAAAAGTTAGTGCAGGATTTAGTGTAGTGATCGGAACGTCATGTGTGGAAGATCTTTTTCAACGTATTTGATAATAGAAGTTTGAAATTCAGAGAAATTAGGTGCTCATCTATACTGAAAGCAGAAGTGGAAGCAGTTACTAAAAAGGATGAAAGATGGAAAGGACATAGGGTCGGATAAAATACCAGTATAGAAGCAATACGGTATTTACCCTAAGCTTAGGGGACCAAGAAACAGAATAGACAAGGCAACAAAACTATTGAACACCAGTATGATAGTGGAAAACTTTTTGATGATCTGCTGCGTAAATCACTTTTATAACGTTGCGTACAATACCAGAAAAGTTGTACGAAATAGTCAGCTTGATAACTCATTTCAAAATTTTACTCTAATGCTTAGAATTAGTAATTCTTCGAATGAGGAAACGTTTAAGACCGGAGATGTCCTTATTTTGTGCCAGAGATTAATAGTCCTACCAGAAATGCTATTTGCACTTGTCAAACGCAAAGTACAAAATGAAAAACTAAGTACTTTTTAAATTTCGGAAAAACTGCACATTGATGACAAATAATGTGGGTTTATATAAAATTTTGGTTAGGAACATCAGCAATCATAAGGGTGCAAGGAGATTACAGCAAATTCAAAAATATCAAAAAAGGAGTACGAGAGAATTCATCTGATCTTTTTCTATCTGTTTAGAGAGATGATTGCAAGAACTCGAAAGATATATCTCCGGTATTTAAATAAATGAAAAAATCTCAATATTTTTATCATTCAGACGGTGCTGTGTTGATGGTATAGTCAGCAAAGTTTTTGAATGTGGTTGTGATGGAAAGTAAACAAATGAGATTATCCCTTAATGTGAAAAAGACTCTATGTATGGCCTTTGTCAAAAAATCAGACAACGCTAAGTACTATCACACAGTCAGCAAAAGGGTGCTAGTCAGACTAGTAACACGATTTGAATACTTAGGTCGTTTGTGCTGCGATTTGCTTTAGCAAAATCCAGAAATAAAGATACGTTCAAAAATTGAAACCAATTCTAGTGAACAGAATCGCTTTAAGGATCACCATAATCCAGGTCTTGATAATGTGTGGTCGATGCTCGTACACAGATGAGAATGCTCGATGTTAAATAAAGAGTTAGAGGAAAGACTGGAAGCAGCAGAGATGTGCCTCACTAAAAAATGTTAAAGATATCTTGAACAAAGGAAAAACAAACGACTCAGTACTAAAAGTTGTTAAGATGAAAGGAACAATCATTAAAATCATTAGACAAAGATATTTGAAATTTCTAGGACACATACTTTGCCACGAGGGTTTAGAACTACTATGAATAACAGTAAGGACTGAGGAAGAAGAAAAAGGGGGAGGCAAAAGAAAACTTTTATAGATAGCCCAAACAAAGATGGTAATCGATAGACATTACACAAAATGCATTTCTTAATTTTTTACTAAAGACAGGCTTAAAAAAGAGCTTTGATCGCCATTACATGTTACAGGCAATACAACTGAATTTGATTATAATAATGAATTGATAAAATCAAATTCAAAAAATAATTCAAAACTAAGCTCTAATATTATTTAATTCATGTTCTGTTAGGAGGTATCAAATCATCGAGTAAATGTTACATTTCGTAATAGTTTTAACATTTTTTTTTCAGCTCGAAATAGTGAAGTCATTTTTCAAGCAGGATTAGAAGCCGCAAACACAAGTAAGTTGTACTTTTTTGGTATTTGCGTTTCAAATAAACCATCATTTTTGATTTGAAATAAGAAAAAAGGTTTTTGGTTGTACATCAGCGTAAGACTTCGTCCGCTCTTTGGTTTAAACTGATGTTTTTACAAGCTGGAAGATCATTTGCGCACAATGTACCTCGTTGACGAGGCTCTATACAAAATGTTTTGTTGTGGGCATTTTGGCACTATTAAACGCTTTTATACGTTGGGAAAACGTGCCTTTGCCTGTTTAAGGGAGGACGTATATGTTGGCCATCGAGGTGGCAACATGCGTGTTGCAGAAAAAAAAAATTAAAAAAGTAGTGTTAAGAGTGTAAGAGTTATAAGAAGCTGTTGTATTAATGGTAAGGCTTGTGGCTATCGTAAAGCCAGTCTCATTAATGTTTAAACAATATTTGCGAGCAATACTGCTTGTTTTAGTTTTCAAAACCTGGATGATCAGTGCTGCGGCATGAAAGCCTTTCTTTTTTCGGTTAAAAAAATTGTTTGTAAAACACCATTTTTTGAATGCCAAGCTGTACCATCATGACGTTATTCAACGAGCAGTTTTATTATTATTTACGTTTTGTGTTAAGTTAATGCACCGAAATCTACATAAGAAGTATACCAAAATTATGCAAAATTTCTCTGTAATTTGTTATGGCAGTATTGATAAATATATGCCATTAAAACATTTCAAACAAAGTAAACTTAATTGATGAAATAGTAACAATACAAATACTGTAGGTTTAGGAATCAGATAAACCCAGTTAGTGGCATTTATACTTACGCGGCATCAGTATTGCAGTGGCCTTTTCTAACGAAGACATGCAATAGAGCTTGTACCTCATATATTATAGATCTATAGCGAAGATTATAGATCTATAGCAAAGACTGAATAGAACAGGGGTGGCCAACCTTTTGATTCCACGCGCCAATATTTTTCACCCTTAATTTAGATGCGCCACATCAAGTTACGATTAAAAAATAAAAACGTGTTTTTTTTTACTTACAACTCTAGTCTTCGCGCCCTCAGACAGTGGCGCACCCAGGATTTGGCAAAGAGGGGCCACAACCGCGGGTCTGGGGGTGAAACCCCCAGTTGCCAACGGATTTTTACGGTTTTCACGCAGAAAAGCACTCATTTTAGCACACTTTTTTCTATCGAAAAAGGGCGTGCAGTGAGTGCAGGCACTACGGACAATGCAAAAATATTTTGGCAGCTTATGTCTCAAAACAGAAGCTTGGCTAAAATAAATGAAAGGAGGCTACAACCATTATTAGTTTGAGAAATTATAGGCTGAAAGTTAGGTTTTAGCACCTTATTACAGGGCCAAAGGGGGGGGGGGAGGGGCATGGCACCGTGGCTCCCCTGCGTGCGCCTATGCCCTCAGACGTCCTGTTTTCCACTTTTCCACTGACAATGTCGGTGGAGAGCAAAAAATAAAAAGAGGTTTTCACGCCCTCAGATGTTCTGTTTTCCACTGAAAAATATCGGTGGAGTGCAAACAAAAAAAATAATAAAAAATTGGTGAGCGGAAGTAGCTTGTCATCAAAAAGGTGCAATGCGCCACTTTTAAGTAGCTAATGCGCCACGTATGGCGCATGCGCCACAGGTTGGCCACCCCTGATCTATAGCAAAGATTCTATTATTTACGAAACAGTGTCATAAAATTGAATCTTACATTTGACAACGACCAACTAGAAAAAATTTTACATTCAAGCAATTCTAGATTTTTTTGGAGAAAAAAAAACTTCGCCAATGCAACGTACGTTTTTTAGAGCTCAGTATAATAAACTTTATTGTGAATTTAGCTTCACCCCCGGAACAATGTATGGTGCCAAGCACAGAAATATTCATGCCAAATGCTCCTGTTGTCTCCGAATATACAACGTGTAGCGGGGAACGAATTCAGTTTTCATCTAACCGAAGACCTTTAGATTTTCCGTCTGTCTTTCAGTTTGTCGCTGACCATACAATTTGCAGGTAATACTGTATAATCAGTTTGGAAACTTTAACAGTAATATTCAATAACGTTAAATTTGTTCTTTTGTACGTAAGTTTTGAATGATTTTTATATGTTATTGATCAACTGCAATTAGTCATTGCGATTGATAGAAGTTGTTTGTGAATGGTTTGCAGTTGTGTAAGCTACTGAAGTGAGCATATACTTTCCTACAGTTAAGTGCGTTTACCAATACGGTGCCGGCCAATCTTTTTTGCAGTTTGTTAGTTTTATTTTGATGCTCATCGAACTCTCGAAAACCTGCTCCATTTACTTACATTATTTAATGCAGTCACACTGAATGAGACTTCTCATGAGAACTTTTTGATTTGTTTTATTATCACATCACACCTGCAGCATATCGACGTAACAATTAACAAATATGAAAAATGGTCAGTGACATTGTAAAGTCTCTGTTGTACAGCTTACGCTAATCATTTACGGTTTTTGAAATGGTGATAATGAATAGGATGTAGTGAAAAAAATTTTTTTTTCGAATTTCAAAAAAGTGGTTTCCTCATTTGTGGCAAATGAGCCTAAAATGACTCTGAAAATGGTTTTGGGGTGTTGCCCCCCACATGGCCTTGCAAACGGGCCAATTATTCCCCCCGAAAATAAAAATTAGCGTACCTTCCTAACCTCTCATGCTACAAGGTCAAATCACGGGTAAAATTTTTTAGAATTATACACTTTGACTAGATTCTGAAGCTATTAACGACCTATTCTTAAACACCAAAAAGATTTAATTTTTAAGGAGTCCAATTTTTGTCCAAAGTTTCAACTACAATTTTCCAAAACTATGTTATTGCAAAAATCATCGAAAAATTATATGGCAATAGACATTGATTTTGGCTGAAACGAACTGGTATTTTTTTTAGTATTTAGTTGCATACTTATCCGTTATCCTCTTATCACGATAAAGCGACCAAAGCGCTATACGAGCTCGCTTAGAAGTTGCCAGCCATCTGTCTACCACACCAACATGGAGGAATCCCGCTAAGTGCCTTTCCCAACGGCACAACAAGTAAACTTGCCGGCTTGTTCTCCCCACTGTCCCTTCAATGCTGAGCGTCAAGCAGGGAAGCTGTGAATACCATTAACAAAGTCATTGATTTGACGCGACTCGGAATCAAACCCGAGTCTACAGCTCTGCCATCTGAGTTCTGCCATCTATACCACTCGGTCATCTGAGCTGTTAAACAAGCATACAGAATAGTAAAAGTAATGCAGCTAAACCAAACATTATGATTATTGTTTGTATTACGCTTGGTCAGCGTTTGTTAGTACAACCACAAATTGCTGTTAATCATTCAACTTCTTCATGATCATAAACGAGTTCAGTTTTTGACAAAATAGCCCATCGCTTTTCTCATATCCTACCAATTGCCAGAGGCTTTAGCCACAACCTGAACATGTCTTTCCACGGCCTGATTTTGGCTCGGATGATCAAGTTCTAATAGGTTATTATCCATGAAATCTCGGAAAACAGTTCTTTGATCGCGGGTGGTTACTAGATATTGGGGTCAGAGATGAAAACTGGTCGGGTCAAGAAGAACCAGTGGGGTCACCGGTTGAGTCGAGATTCTTCGACCGGCCGGTCAAGCTGGTCAAAAAACCGGTCAAATTCTTCTTGCAACTAAAATAAAACCTAAATAACTAGCGAAATATACATAGCGATATGTATTTTTTAAATAAAATAGTTTTATGAAAAACGGCATTAACAAAACACACCTTCTGAAAACAAAAGTTTGTTGTCTGTTTTCATCAGTGAGACTTGCATGCTTATTAGCGTGGTTGACCTTCTCTTTTTCAGCAGAATTGTGATACCTACTATTGTGATGTCATTTGCATTACTGTACCGCCTCATCGTAGCCTACAGGCTTTAGCTTTTTTCCATATTCGCGGGTCGCTTGTAACGTAACAGCCCGTGCTGGCTGTTCCTTTTGGTAAAGTGTTTAAAAAAAGAATGATTTTAAAGTGGTTTAAAAAAGAACGGCCTCCTTATCATTCACAGGTTTTACCATCTATCGATTTATGCTGACCATCAAGTACAGCAAGTAACATGTCAAGCAAATGTTAAAGTCAAATCAAATAAAGTCAAATAACGCTAATAGATTCGTATTTACCCAAGTGAAACAAATGAAAAGGTGAAGTTTACTAGTTTACTTTCATTCAAATAAAGTTTTTATTAAGATAAAATTTTACGTGTTCAATACATGTAGTAGCAAAGTGTGTGTAAACTACTGTTAACCTTAAAGTTTATTGAGCACTGAACATAAACCTTCAATAAAAAAAAACGGTCGACCGGGCCGGACAATGGCAGGTCAATTGACCGGTAGACCGACAATTGACTTTTACCGGTCGATTTTGAATTTTACCGGTCGGGTCGGGTCGAGGAAATCCTGACCGGTTCCATCTCTGATTGGGGCATTTTACTGTAAGTTGACCCTTTTATAAAAAGATTTAGCGCTGGTGTGGATTGCTTTTGAAACTTTGAATCGTCTCACGCAGTACTCATTCATATTAACTTCGCCGCATTTTCTAGGCTTTTGAGACGTGCAGTGATCAAGTCGAGATCTAGGTTTGCACCGGCTCTTATGGCTTGCATTATGCTGGCCTTCAATTAGCTGTTTTCTGACAAAGTGGCTCCAAGTATCGCTAAGTACATATTTTTGGCATAAGCGAAAAACGCATTCATTAAACATTTTGCAACGCTACATGCTTGACTTTCCTATTTGACAATTGAGTTATTTTTTAAACCAAGTTTAACAAAAGTTCTTGCAGCCATAAGTCAATTTATCGCTTCTTTTTATGTCGAACAAAGTAAGAGAAAATACATCTTTACATAGTGTATTCAGCAAAAAACATCAATGCAGATGGAGGTCATCCGAGGAAACATGAATTTTTGATATTCTGCATCCGAAGGTTAGCCATTTCAAGTGAACAATTGCTCCAATTTTGAGATTTTGAGGGTTACTCTCTGCTGATCTTGTCATCATTGCTTTGCATATCCTGTTATAGGCTAATAGCGCTGATCCTGACTCAAATCATCTACAACTTTTGGCGAAACTTGTGGAGAGCATGGAAAGGAAATGCTCTTGAATTGTGAGATTTGTAGGTCTGAAACAACTTCCATTCATTGTTTCCGAAATAGGATATGCAAATGCTGTTGAACTGTTCGTTGTACCCATCAAAATGACTGAAAATATGGCGAAGAGGAAAAGTCGGAAAACTAGGCCATTAGAACTTGATCATCCAAGCCACTGCCAGGCCGTGGAAAGACATGAAGCTTCTGGTGTTTTGTCAAAAACTAAAAACGCGCATGATCATGAAGAAGTTGAATGATTAGCAGCAATTTGTGGTTGTACCAATCAACAGTGACCAAGCGTAACTTGAATAATAAGTATATTGTTCGGTTTGGCTGCATTGCTTTTACTATTCTGTATGCTTGTGCACCAGTTTCGTTTCAGTCAAAACTAATGTCTATTGCCATATAATTTCCCGATGATATTTGCAATAGCATGGTTTTTAAAAAATTGTAGTTGAAACTTTGGCCAAAAATTGCATCCCTTAAAAATTAAACGTTTTTGGTGTTAAGAATAGGTCGGCAATGTTTTCAGAATTAAAACAAAGTGTATAATTCTACAAATTTCAAACCCTAAATCGATCTTCTAGCATGAGCGGTTTGGAAGTTTTGGTAATTTTTAATTTGGAGTGTAATTGGCCCGATTGCTGGGCCATGGTTTATAAGCCATGGGGGGGGGGAGGCAACACCCGAAAACCATTTTCAGAGTCATTTTTGGCCCATTTGCCACAAACGAGGAAACCACTTTTTTGAAATTCCAAAAAAAGTTTTTTTCACTACACCCTAATGATCAATGATGCAGCGGTTTTACCTCTTCGACTGATGAATAAAGTAATTGTGTGCAATGGTTATTCGCAATCTTAGCAACATATATTGCAGTTGCAATTAGGATGTTAACTGTTTAGAAATAAAAAAAGACACATCGCCATTTCAGACATTGAAGAACTGCAGAATGCAGGTTATAATCATTGTGAGCAATTTATATTTATAGTTTTTCAAAATCATTGTTGATATTTGTTAAGTCTCTCAATATTTGCCACCCCGATCCTTACAACGGTGCTCTACCATTAGGCCTTCGTCCAACAGTCGGAGTATACTCGCGATTAGCTATGAACCAATCAGTTTTTCTGAAAATACATCAGACTGAACTAAATTGTGAGCTATCTGCAAAATTCAATGAAATGTTGCAATTATTTTGTGTTTCTTTAACAAATTCCGACACAACGAGTTTTAAATGCCTTTCAGTTCGGAATTGAGCGGTTGTGGCGATAATAATGAAGAAACGCTGTCTGGAGATGACTCGGATGTACCTCGATGGCCTTATCGCTTCGAAGCAATTACAAAACCGACTTCACCTCTTAGAAATGTTATTGAGACCTGCAATGAAGAAGTCTTTCCAGTCACTGGAGGTAATTAGTGATTGATACAACGATAGTATTAGAATTCCTTGCTTTTAACACTGTATGTGTTTTTGAATTAGTTGCTTTAATTATGCAAGTTTGAATAGAGTTTGGTTTGTATTTTGTTACTCAGTTGTTTTATTTTGTTATAATGCATTAGATTGGGGAACATGGGGAGATTGCAGTGTCAGTTGTGGAGGAGGAACTCAGACTAGAACACGTGAATGTACTGAACCTGACTGTGCGACGATGGAAAGCAGATCGTGTTCCACGACTCGCTGTCCGTGAGTGTTACCTATATGCACGGTTCAGTTTTTTAAGTTTCAGTTTACAAGTTTGTGCTAACACTACGAATTCACGGTTGAGCAGTTTTTTAAGAATAAGTGTTCACCGTTCCGTTCATCAAAGACTCTTGCAGCCGAAGATATATGGACAGAACTCAGAAATGATCGTCAATCTCAAGTGATAAACTCACAGCTATATTTTTAGGCAAAGCCGTTGCTAAACAAACTTTTTAACCTTGCATTTGTACTCTTGTGAAAGGCTGATTGGCGGCTTATTTTATCAAAATTGTGTGTTATTGTGGATGTAATTAAGTTGTTAACAAGACGACAAAAATCATAAGCACACAACTAATTAAGTGACAATGTCTGTCGTTGCACTAATACTTACTGCATCGGACTCATTCGTTCCAAAGTTAAGTTAATATTTCAATTGAATAATCTCATTTTATTAAAACACGACTAAAGTATAAGCGAGAACAGACTGCTTTTTCAGTAGGATTAATGACGCACAAAGTAGCCTGCAATATTTCATGTCTTTTTTTATAGTGCTTGTGCCATTTCAACTTTTTCAAGACAACCTTGTCCTTCGCCGTCCACAACCAGAGAAGACTGTTTACAAGCGTAAGTTTTTACTAAATTTTTACCACGCTTGATTTTTTTCTTTCATATGTGTCATTGATTGAATACACTTGATACAGCTTAACTCTTATGAGTGATGCTGATGCTGCATTAAAAAATACTGCATAGTATTGGAAATTTAGAAGGCATTTTGATCGTCAGGCACAGTATATACAGCAGTGGTTCTCAAAGTTTTTTGACAATATTATTCCTCCATTTTAAAATTTTGGTTTCTTCTTGAGGTTCAAACAAAGAAGATAGTATGAAATATGCAACACCCAAAGCTTTCTAATTTTTTATTTCTGTTGCTCACAAACAGAGTCGGATTTAGACAATGGCAGGCCGTTAGTCCGGAAGCCACTGGGGTCTAGCCTAGCTGGAAACATATAAAGGCCATTTTGGTACAAAGACGTCAGACTGGTTTTTGCTGACTTCGAAAAGATATGTCAGCCGGGTCGGTGGTGCTGCATGGTGCACAAATTCGACGCAATATTCGTTCTTTTTTTATTCAAACCATAGCGTAATCCCGTTTACTACTTAGAAATCGTATGCAGAAACTTTTTAAACGGAGGTGGCGGAAAGCGACTTTACCACAAAAAATCAGTTTTTTGTAAAAAGAGTCTGAGCGATGACAGCTTTGCGCGTATAGGGGGCGCGTGCGTAGACTGCTTGCTATAGTACTACTGCTTACTATACTGTATACATTCCATGTCAAAACAGTAACATTCAAGTTCTGCTAAATGCAAGTGAAGCTTTTTTGGAACAATATACTCGAAGACAATGCAGCAACAGTAGTGTGTATTTATTGGTTTTACAATAAGCTGAGCACTATTTAAGGTTGCTAGTAGTGGACCATGTTTAAGAATAAACAGGCATTATATGAACTGCACTGGTAAACATGAAAAAGCAACATAACGGTCTCACGAGCCAAAATAACCGTTACAATCTTGTGTCGTATCCATTTGTGCAAAATTGTAAAATTCTAATTTTCTAATTTTTCCTCTCCAATTTTTCCTTTTTGACAACTTTGCTCCCACAAGTTGGTAAATACCCTACTTGGAGAGCTAACTAAGTGGCACCCGGTCAACTCGTAGATTTATTGTTTTAACGCTATTTTATTATTGTGAAGAAATTGTTTCCTCAATCATCAAACATACTTACGTAGCAAAACGCAGCGCAGTAGCCTACTTGAAATGAGGTGTATGTACCAAGTTTTGGTGTGCTTACGTTCATCTTTCTTAGCTAAGAAAATTGAATTATTGAGCTCGCAATCTCTGCATTTTTGACTTAGCACTTATAGTCTACGTACGCTGTCTGAATGCTCCAGATTGTTTCATAATTTTTATAAGGTTTATGCCAAGCTACAGTAGCCAGTACAAAATTAATAACCAGTGAAGGTTCTCGATAATGCTTATCTAAAGTTTATCAAGCCTGTAATTTTCTGATCAAGCACCAAAAAAAAAAAAAAAATAAGGAAAAGGTTTCAGAAAAACTAACGAGCTATCGGGAGACATATTTTTGACAATTTTACATTGGTGTTATTTTGCTTGTTTTTAGAGATTGCTGTTATGACCAAGGAAGTTGCTACAGGTCTCTTGAAACAGGTAAATTTGAAAGTTTGTTTATACATAATGTCATGTCAAAGTATATCGCTGGTTGTTGTAAGATGGACTCATTTTATCCATTCAATAATCACAATTTACAACACCACCTTTGAAATAAGAACAATCTTTCTGGCACCAATATTTTATGAGATAGCAGTAGAGATTTTTTAAACTTTGAGCTATGAAACAATAAAACATCGAAAACGCAAAATTTGAATTAAAGCAGGGCAGAAAATAAGGAAATCGGACAATAAGATAGGTTTTTGTGGTAAAATGAACTATTTTGCGCATAATTCAAAAAGAAGATCATACCTTTAATAATTTTTTTAATAACAGAGCTTTGTTCCTGTTTTGGGGTTCAAAATAGAGAAAATCTTAGAGGCACACGTGACGTCAATACAGTTTATATCAGAAAACGTAGTAAAAACTTTCATCTGCTTTGCAGAAGGTCGAGAAATTGTCAACCAAAGAACCCATAAACTACGCAGCACAAAAAATTAATTCCAAACGTTCTTTCAGCAGATCTCAAAATGACTTGAAGTTAGTTAAAAAGTATCGGTGCTTAATATTTTGTGTTTAAATGCATATTTGTCCTCTGGTTACCAGAAAGCGATCAAAGCGCTATGCGAGCTTGCTTTTAGGGATTTCCGGCCACCTGTCTACCACACCAAGATGAGGGAATACCGTTCAAGTGCCTTTCCCAACGGCACAACAAGTAAACTTTATGACTGTCCCTTTAATGCTGAGCGTCAAGCAGGGACGGTGTGAATCCAATTTCAAAGTTATTGGTTTGACTCCACTCGGACTCAAACTCGAGCCTGCAGCTCCAAAGGCAGACGCTCTCACCACTCGGCCATTTCATATAAAATATTTTTTGGTTTAAATGCCATATTTTTTGGTTTAAATGCCATACTTTTTACTAGTTAGATATGCATTTGAGGTACTTTCAACAGACGAGTTTTACAAACGGTAATTAAAAGCCAACAATAGAGAAGTTTTCGTGCAACAACTAATTCCTCTCACCATTTGCTTTGTGTGTGGGGGGGGGAGGGCGGAGTTGGAGGGGTGAAAAGAGATATCAACTTGTTTTTTTTTTATGTTAAATGTTAAATAGTGCTTAAAAAGAATCAAAACTAATTGACCTGAACTATGTGAAGATGCGTGAATTTCGCAAAGTTTTTGATTTCAGATGTCTCCATGGCCTAAAAAGTTGCTACACCCTCCAAAACCATATAAATGAGGGTAACCAGGATAAATCAAGAATATTTAAAATGTTAGGTGTACCTTTTTTGACCAAGATATTGCACTCTAGCTCCAGTTAAAACCAATCAACGTATAGTACAGTCGATCTTACTTTATTGGACTATTTTGCGGAAATCTCTACTCCAATTTTCATTTTTCTGAACAAATTCCTCAGATTAAACGGATCTCTATCTACTTCAAACTAGGTCTCTATTGCAGACGTTTTTTTGCTTATGCTGTAGTACCTCTCAGTTCGTTTATTTCTGTGCAAGACGGATAAATAAAATGAAATGTTGCATGGTTTTATGGCGCTTTATAACTGCTAAGGTCCTTTAGCGCCAGGACTAAGTTTTGTCAAGAATTTACTGACGTATTTTATTCTCTGTTCATTTCATCCTCCGCGCTACACTTAATTGCTGAGCGTTTAGCAAGTGTAACAGCAGATACCAGTTTTAAAGTCTTTGGCTGGACTCGACTGAGAATATAACCCAGTCTACCAGCTTCCAAAGCGAACGCTCTAACCACTAGTTGTGCACTTTATTCTAACGACTTTTAAGCCTATGCTTTGCGGCAAGTGCTGTTCTTGCAATCTCGCTAAAACCATTGTGAAATCAATGCTTGTCGTGATCTATTCTAGTATTATCAACTGTCATTTGACAATTTCGGTATTGTAACTACGATGCAGCATAATTTGTAGATATAATAAAAAGTTTCGACTAAAAATTTACATTTTTAATTGCTGCAGTTCTAGTTTTTTGCATCTCCAATGAACACATAAGATTTTACGGTGA
Organism: Trididemnum miniatum; assembly: GCA_964006365.1. Taxonomy (NCBI): domain Eukaryota; kingdom Metazoa; phylum Chordata; class Ascidiacea; order Aplousobranchia; family Didemnidae; genus Trididemnum; species Trididemnum miniatum. The sequence goes on from OZ023242.1 coordinate 4,575,051, forward strand.
TAGGGCTCCATGTCGGCCAGTGGTTTTTCAACCTTTCTGGTGAAGCGGAACCCCAACGCGACTTTCCAGAGACTCGAGGAACCTATGTGCGTTAATTTATTTCTCATCTACTTAAACCCAGCTCTAAGTTATAAACTTGCCGAACTCCCAGAGTGTACTGGTGGAACCTTAGGGTTACGCAAACCCCGGTAAAAGCCACTAATATAGTTCTACGTAGTTTTCTATAACAAACTAGCTTATCAGCCAGGAACAAACTCTATTAATCATAGGTTTTATCCCTTGTTGCCAGCTAAAAAAACGAAATTCTCAATAATGTGGTTTGGTTTGTTTTTTTGAAAAGCGGTCTAATGAAGCGAAGTCGACTGTAGCTACCTCGTTAGCGTTTGTTGATTCAAATTGAGTATTTGCACTTTGCATTTTATGATTTTTTGACAGTACAAAGTGGAAAAATAAAACCACACCAATTTTTGTACCAGAGAGTTTCGGCAACATAGATGGAGCTGTCATCATCGGCTGTGTATGCAAGGAAGTAGAAAACCGTATACACTTTTGATGATGTCAGCGTTGTTCTGCCATGCGTACACTGCTGATGATAAAAGCTCAATCTATGTTATCGAAAAATCTAGTTATAAAATTTACCGTAGCTTTATTTTACTTCACACTATTTTTGTCATTTATATGCATTGTTCCTTTGTTCCAACGCACTATGTGTTTTTGCTCTTCTTTAGTGCTGCCTCCAACTCTTAATCCTCCGAGAGGCTCATGTGGATCAACACGAACGAGGCTGGGTGGACTCAGTTTGTCATTTAGTCCGACACAAGGCAGCATTTCGTCAAGAGGAGGCCAGCCCGGATTTCCTGGCTCCTCTGTAAATCTGGAATGCAATGAAGCAAATGGCTTGACTCCGTGTGCTGGAGGTGCAAGGATAGATTGGTGAGCAGAATGTTTCATATCAGAAGACGTTCACACACATATGTTTCAGACCTATAGTACATGCTGCGTATAATTTTGTCATCACATCAAAGGTAGTTTTCAAACCATAAATAATTTTGTACGCACGAAAATAAGAAGGATCAGTAGACTATTTTCGACATTTTCTATCGAGGAATCCGCTCCATAAACTGCGGGTAGCTCTGAAATTAACCTTCCTGACCCTCATGACCAGAAAAATTACATTTAATCTTTCACTTTGTTTAGAACGTCACCACTCTGTCACATTATTGAAATGCGGTATGCTTCATTTTTAAGTTTTGTGAAGGCACCTACAAATTCTTGTTTTTGTGATTTAATTAGTTGATTAGCGATCGAACCTACAAAAAATGTTACGGAGCCACACTAACGGCAGAGCACACTACTAGTGCAAGGTACTAACTTATTGTCGAAACTTTAGGTTTAATATGAGTGTTATGATATTTCCCAAATGGGCAGTTTGAATTCAGTAAGTTGTGTTTCAACGTTGCTCTGTTGATAAAAAAATATGACTGTACGTTTTTGAGATGCAACTGGTAAATAAATCATAAGTCAAATTCTAATTCCCACCGATACAAATCGAACACTCAAATACACCAGCTTACCGCCAAAAATTCAATGGTTAAAAATTGTTGCTAAAAGAGATTTTTTAAAAAGCCTTTTGTTTATATTGACTGGCGTGCTATGTCGACGAATCTTAATGGACTCGCATAATTTTAAGAAAAAAGTTTTAAGTTAATCAATTTAGTTATGCATTTTACTCATCTTTCTTATTGTTTGTGTCAATTGTTATAATTATCGCATCTTAAGAATTCTGCGATATGCTATAAACAGCAGCAAATGTTTGAAACTGAGAAGCTTCCGAACCAATTGCTGACCTGCTATAATGCAACTTCACCTCTGTATTTTATTGTTTTAGTGAAATGTGCAGGAGACTAGCTTGCTGCTGGAGTGAGCGAAGACGGTTTTGTTTCAGACCAAGAGTTCGTGAGTTTATTAAAATTAAGATTTACTTTTCTATTCTGAGTAACACGTTATAGCGTCATGAAATTGATAACATTTATGTGTCTTTGGTGAATCTGAAGCCAAGCTGTGAGAACGAACATACAATTGTTAAAAGTTTACTAAGTAAAGTTGAAGTACGAAGGTTGTTGATCAAAATTGACTATTTTGAAAGCGTACCAACACGTTTACTAATGCAACAGCATAATGTACAAAATTTTTGAAAAAGCAGGGTTTTTTTCTTTATTTTAATATGATAACCAAGTCTGTTTCAATCCGAAGAGAGTTTTTCTTCAAAATTTTTTTTAGCAGCTCAAATGCCGAGTGGTAGAAGCGTCTGCTTTTGGAGCTGTAGATTCGGGTTTGATTCCGATTCGGGTCAAACCAATGACTTTAAAATTGGTATGCACACTGCACAGCTTCCCTGCTTGACGCTCAGCATTAAAGAGACTGTGTAGAGATTGGAGAACAAACCGGCAAGTGTTGGGAAAAACACCTAGCGAGATTGCTCTATCGTGGTGTGGTAGACAGATGGCCGGTAACTCCTAAGCGAGCTCGTTATGGAGCTTTTATCGCCTTTTCATGATGGAAGGATAAATATGCAAGTTAAACTAAACTAAGTTGGCCTAATTCGTCAGGTGTGGCTTTGTTTATGGGCCAAACAACTATCGGAATCTATGCCGTAATGCATCATATAGAAATCTAGTAATGCTTGCTTTATAACTTAATGTACTGGCTTTAAGTCGAATTTGAAACCAATATTTCCCAAAATAAATCATCTGCTACCCAGTCGTCTGAAAGGCAGATTTTGAAATTTACCTTTTTTCGCAAATTTTCGCAAGTGTCATTTAGCCAGAAGCAGAGGTTTCATATTTCCCGAAGCTTTTCGTCTGACACTTGTCAAGGGAATCGTCAGAATAAAGAATGTAGAGCTGAGACCGCTTATAAAAGCGCGAGAGAGAAAAGAGAAGTCGTTTCTGATTGGACAAAAAGTGTCGACCAATCAAAAACAGAAGCGCTAGTGAGAGATTTTCAGCGTGTAGACAAACTCCTTTTACCGGCACAGAATTGGTCGAGAAACTTTGATGTAAGTGGCTTCTAAGGCAGATAGATGGAAAGCCGAGCGACCTTTTGAAAGGATCGAGAATCTGTCATCGCTGTAGTGTAAGGCACAAGATTGATTGGTCAGCAGATGTTGTCCAATTGCCGAGTCGCAAATAGGTTCGTGATTGGTCAATTTGCACGAGCGATTGAAGGCTTTGCGATCTTGAGAAACTTGACCAGTTCTCACAGATTTGGGAACGTGTTGCTTAATTCTGTCCTGCAGCCGTTGAGATGTGCGACCCACGTACCGACTGTCGCAGTGGCACGAAAATTCATAGACGATATTGCTCTGTTGAGAAGCAGGAAGCACATCTTTTTTTGCTTGTGGGCAGAAGTTTTCTAGTCGTAAAAACGAAAGGTCGCTCGGCTTTCCATCTATCTGCCTTAGAAGCCACTTACATCAAAGTTTCTCGACCAATCCTGTGCCGGCAAAAGGAGTTTGTCTACACGCTGAAAATCTCTCACTAGCGCTTCTGTTTTTGATTGGTCGACACTTTTCGTCCAATCAGAAACGACTTCTCTTTTCTCTCTCGCGCTTTTATAAGCGGTCTCAGCTCTACATTCTTTATTCTGACGATTCCCTTGACAAGTGTCAGACGAAAAGCTTCGGGAAATATGAAACGGTCGCTCGGCTTTCCATCTATCTGCCTTAGAAGCCACTTACATCAAAGTTTCTCGACCAATCCTGTGCCGGCAAAAGGAGTTTGTCTACACGCTGAAAATCTCTCACTAGCGCTTCTGTTTTTGATTGGTCGACACTTTTTGTCCAATCAGAAACGACTTCTCTTTTCTCTCTCGCGCTTTTATAAGCGGTCTCAGCTCTACATTCTTTATTCTGACGATTCCCTTGACAAGTATCAGACGAAAAGCTTCGGGAAATATGAAACCTCTGCTTTTGGCTATCTTCAAGTTCTGTACCACCAACCATTTGTTTAAGTGTCATTTAGTTTCAAATGATTCTGTTGAATGCAAGGTAAATGGTGTATCATTTTTGCAAAAGTTAAAATTGCCGCTTATATTATTAGAATTACATAATTTTTTTTTGGTCAAACAATAAGAAAATATCGGAGACAGATTATTTTCAAACTATAGAACCAACAATTCAGCAGGGCGCAGGGTTTTTCAACAACGAGTCACTTGGTTTAACATAAGAAGAATTTCACAAGTAATCGGTAGAAATTTGTTGAAAAGGTAAACTTGGAAAGAAAAACTAAAAAATCTGCATTCTAATAGTAGGTTCAAACGAAATACAACACTCAAATACCGGTAATTTTGGATCGGACACCGTCAAATTGTTTTATAAGTTTTACTGGAGAAGTGAGCAGGACTGCGTTATAGCATTAACAGAAAAGGTTGTTTTGGAAACGACAAAAACTGTTTAAATCTCGAAATCAAGGGAAGAAACTAAGTATGGGGAGGGAAAAATAAAAGATAGTGGGTTTATCAAAAATAAACAAAATAGTTTTTGCATAGTTTTTGACCTCGACTTAAAATGACATTTAAATAAATAACTGAGGTTATTTTCAAATTATATTGAACTGAAAATTCAACAGTAATTGAGGGAAACAGCAAAGTGAGCTTTCGCTCTTCGAGTCAGCAGCCACCCGTTATATACGTCAAATGCAATCGGCTCCAGTCGCGAATCGGACCCGTCACGTAGGATCTGTCACCTACGCGCGGTACCGCTAGGCCATGTCGCTGACAATTATTTGCTACGCTACCAAATGTGTGCAATTGGCTGAACCTACGATTGCGCACGCGCTGTCTCTTTTAAAGTGTCGGTCAAAGATATTGTGTACTCCAAATTGTTAATGCTTACTCGTTGCTTTCTTATTCTATGCTGGACGATTTGATTCAATCTTTTGGCTGATGATGTATTTTATATTTACAGCAGTTGCATACTTTTCCTCCTGTCGCGTAAAAGAGATCAAAGCGCTATACAAGTTCGCTTAGGAGCTGCCGGCCATCAGATTTTCTCTACCACTCTGAGATTGGCAATCCCGTTAAGTGCCTTTCCCAGCGGCACAACAAGTAAACTTGCCGGCTTGCTCTCCATATTGTTTCTTTAACCTGAGCTTTACGCAAGGAAGCTGTGAATGGCAATTTTAAAGTTATTGGTTTGATTCTACTCGAAATCAAACCGGAGTTTACAGCTCGAGAGGAAGACGCTCATACCACTCGGCCATCCGAGGTGCAATGATTTGTTGAAATTTAATGTTACCGATTGGTGGGAATATAGCACCCATGCAACTTTTGCGAGAAATTAACTCTTCCGACATTTATAGAGAGTTGTTACAAAATAAATAGGCTTAAAAGCTATAATTACGTTGACTTTTCTTGCTCGTTGACTGTTGACTAACCTTCTATATTGTTGCGTAGGTCCGCCAGATTTACCGACTGAATGTGCTCCAGGATTTGAAAATCCTCCTGTTTGTAGCGGTAAGCATTTTTTTGTTTTGGTTGCATCTGTGCTTGAAAAATTATAATTTTATATTCGCTTCATTTTGACATTGCATATTATCGGTATTGTATTTTTGAGAAATTAATTATAAGTAGTTTTGTCCTTTTCTGTTTCCCTCAATTTATTATTTCGTCACACTATTTCTATTTCTAACCATATTCGAGTAGGCTTAACTTGCATTACTTGTTGTCAGTAACGTGCTTATATGCCATTAATTTGTATTCAGCGTCTTTTTTCAACGTTGCGACTGAACCAATCTATAACACTGGAACGTAGTTTTACTATGATCAACCGCATTGTTGTTGCTGTATAGCATTTCTCTCCATTATCATGTAATTTTTTATTCCGCCCTTTTTTCATATTTAATTCAGTGTGTATAACTGCTGTGTTTAAAAGGAAACAGTTTGCTGTATTTAAACGAATTTCTTTCTCGTGCTGTTTATTCCAGTCTAGTGCCTTAGTAGTTTTACGCTGATGATGGTTTAAGTTTTTACCGACACGTTTGTACAATGATTACAACTGGCTATAATATTCTTAAAGTTTTGAAATTTTGCACACACTCTGTTCGCAATACGTCTCTTCAGTATTATTTTGGCCTGATGCACGTTTCAGACATCAACGATTGCAACTCAAACGTCACGTTATGTTTCAATGGTGGAACATGCGTTGATCGAATACTGGGATTCGAATGCCAGTGTCTTCCTGGATTTTCTGGACCAACATGTTTAAACTCGACTGGAGGTAAATGCTGGGGCGTTTTAAACGTATTTTCATTTCTGTTTGTACTTTTATTGAGATTTTTGTCACGTTTTCCAAAGATTTTAGGGTTTTTGGTATCAAATTTTTTGGCTGGCAGATTTGTAGAGGTTAGCCTACGCAATAGGCCGTAGTGCCTTATTAGATTAACTAGAAGTTATACACTGATTTGAAAAAGTTTTTGTAGCATTTTGATACTGGGGTCACGATTGTATGTTGACACAGAAAATTGTTCAACTGTTCAAAGAAATACTGTGTTTACTTTTTGTATAAATAAAATGTACCAGAAGAGTTTGCAAATACATGATATCTTTTTCTAATGAAGTATGCCTAAAATTGGTGGTTTCTGAGGTAGCATGGTAGTTACCACACTAAATTCAGCAGTTTGATAGGTGCTAAGAATGAAATTTCAGTTAGCAAGTTGTCAGTATGTTTGACACTTTTAGGTGTACGAAGCCGTAAAGTTGGCATTTTTTTGATGTTTCAATCTCCACCTACAAAAATTCTGGATCTGCCTCTGATACTCTCATAAAATAACTAACACAGTTTAGCTCTGCTCTAGTTTGGTTATTCGTGTAAACTTCAGTTACTATAAATATTTGGCAGTGTTGTGCGTGTGATGAAATGCACTGACTTGTTTTAGGTATTTGCGGTGTTCCGATGATTACATCAATTTCAAATGGAGGAATCACACTTCCCCTGCAAAGTTATCCTGTTGGAACAACGTTGTCATACTTTTGCCTGACAGGGTTTACCACTCGACCGTCTGCAACCACAGAAACTGTCTGTATGAGTGATTTTACTTGGTCACTTGATACTAATCCTCCACAGTGTTTAAGAAGTAAGTCAACAAACACTCTGTGACAGCTGAGTATGAAAAAAAATAGCGTTCTCACAGTGCATTTTTGTAGCTTTAGTTTCAAATGCGATGTCATTCTCTGACTGAATATGAATGCATAAATTAACGCCTGAATCTAACACTTAAGATCTTGGGTTGATTTAAACGAAACTTTAAGAACTTGATTGCGGGCGAGTGGATTACAATTCACCGACACCGACTTGCAGCTGGTGACTACTGCAGGTAGTGTTTTTTTTTAAGGGGATTTGAGAAACGGAAATGGTCTTAAAAAATTATCCAGTGATCTCTCAAAACTGCTTCTACAATAGTGTAGGAAGCTATGTTTTATGCAAATTTAAAAATTGGCGGTTTTTCAAAATTGCGGAGTGGTTCCTCAAGCCAAACCTTAAAAAAAAACAGTGATTGCCGCTTTTGAATGATAGGCCTACCAGACATTACATGTGTAGGCACCGCGGTAATTTAGCACGCACGTACAGTTCTTTGTTTCTTTAATTGCTCCAATTTGTACCACACGTTAACGATCAAAACAGGTTTAATTAGTGAACCAAATAATTACCAGTCAATCCAGCAACGGCAGAAATGAAAAAGATCAGCATGTTAATATTTCTGGACCAAAACTGCTAGTCGGTGTTGCCAATTATAATTCAATTAAATGGAATAAATAGTAAATACTAAAAGAAGGGACAGAGTCACTACACTAGTTCATACTCATTGATATGAAATAGTTACCATTGTTACGATTATAACGGTTAAGGAGTGATGAATTTTAGTCCCTACAGTATTGACGAGAAATCGGCTTCACCGTCATCGATAGCCGAGTAGTTAAATCCTTGTCTTCGGTAACTGCCTGCCACAACCAGTAGGTTTGTGACACATCCCTAATCGGTGTGGGTGTGGGTTCGAATCCCACTTGTAATGAGTTTAGTTTTACTACGTTTAAATTATCCTAAGATCTTGTTGGTTAGGTTCAACCATTCATTCAATCATTGAAACATTGATAAAACTTGAATTGCGTTCTTAGCATAAATAGCTAAATTGGGTTGGTTTTGTTACAAGTAGTTCATTGCTCTTCCTCATTGACAGTTTTGTTCACAGAGAAATGCAAATATAAAGTAAGCTAGTTAACTGCAGCTGTTGACTCCCTAGACCTAAGAGTGCAATGCCCACTGCTCAAGTGATCTCGAATAGTTTCATCTAGATGTCCCAAAAATGCATACATCTCCAAGCACTAAAACTACCATAAAGATGCAGTCGGTTGACTCAAGGCAGGTTTGCTTCTGAGAGCTTGTGAACAAAATGATATGTTCAGCATAACGTGTTTAGGGGAGGGGCCATTGTGCTATGACCCCCTTTTGGTTTTGCCTTTCATTGAAAACAAATTTTGCTAAATGATTGAAATATGCCAGGCTCTTTTCATGGCGTTTTAAGTTTATGCGCCCCTTTCGAAAATTCTCGTCATGCCGCTGGATATGTTGGGGTGATAAGCTGGTAGAAAATGATGTAACATTCTTTGAAATTTAACAGAAAGCCACTTAAAGGCGTATTTTTTTGAGACACCCAATAGGCTTAATTCAGCAAACAAAGCATAAGTGCAGGGATGTATTAGTACTATCGTACCTCCGCAATCAGATCAAGAAATGGGCAAAAGGTTTTTTTTTTCTCACTAGTGTACTGTATTTCTGATTATTGACTCTTTTCAGTTTGCATCCTACCACCGGCTCCAGCTGGTGTTGTAGTTACTCCAGATCCATCTTCAACTACTTTTCTTAGTCCGGACGCCATAACATACGCCTGTTCAAATTCGTTGTCAGGATCTCTTCAAGCAAACGTGTCCATCTGTCAACCTGATGGTTCTTTCTCCCCACCACCTTTTACTGGAAATCCTTGCCCTGGTAATAGTGCGTAGAATAGCTTGGCTTAGTTCGAGTTTTAACCGGCCGGTTAGTACAATTGTTAAAGACATCACTGTTGGTGCAGGAAGTCTGGGGATCAATTCCTGGGCCGGTCAAGTAGGACTTAGTGTCACCAACGACTCACCATCGGTGGGATCTCTCTTTGCGACTGTTGTCCGAACGCTAAACCGCGACATACTTTTTACTTTTTGGCGTACTACAGCGAGTATAATGAAGTTTGATCTTAATTTTAGTTTGAGTTTCGCTCTAGTTTCAACCAAAATTCTATTAAGCAGAATTTTATAACTTCGTACCAAAGATATTTTTGAACCAAACAATTGATTCAAATAGAATTGAGCAAGCCAATGTCAATTGTTAGTGCTAACTGCAAATACGCTTTGCGTGTAGGAGTGTCTTTCTTCAGACCTTGACTTGGCCTATTATTATGACTTTTGTCAATACCATGCTTCAAATGTGTCTGCTGTCTGTGTTTTGCTTAATTGTTAGCTAGATACCTTATTTTCTCTTAAGATTAAGTAATACACTGAATTTTTTATCGTATTTTTTAGGTGGGTGTGGCGTTCCGATGATTACTTCAATTCCAAACGGAGGAATTACAATTTTCCAGTCAGATTATCCCATTGGAACAACGTTGTCATACTTTTGCCTTGCAGGGTTTGCCACTCGACCGTCAGTAATTATAGAAACTGTCTGTTTGGGTGATTTTACGTGGTCACTTGATACTAATCCTCCAGAGTGTTTAAGAAGTAAGTTAAGAATATCGTGGGAAAGTTTTGTTTGAAAACAGTCTTCGCTTTGCGAGTCGGTAAAACTTTTGTTTTGAATGAGATGTTAGAGTGTTTCATGAGTGGAAAATGTCAGTTGATTACTTCTGTTGAATGTCTCAGACTTATTATGCTCCACACAGATCGATTGGTTTCAAATGGTTTCATCTGTAGTTTTAGTGGGGTTTCTATTTATATAAATTTACGATTACGTACGAACTTTTAAGCTAGTCTATCATAACATCAGGTAGATGCATCTCGTGGGAAGATGGTCCGGGATGCATCCCACCCCACTATTATAACAAAGAAAATGTTCACTGAATTAAAAATTACAAAATCATTATTACACTCGCGGTATTACGCCCAGGGGTGTAGTGGGTGGTGGGGCCCATCTCCGCGGTTTAACGCCTTAGCAGCACAGTTTCAATGAAACGTCGCAGCGATGGTGAACCGTGGGTGATGCTATTTCCGATTGGACCGGGTCAGGAATCGAACTCTAAACCGCCGGGACCGATAGCGATGTCATTGACTACTCGCCAACGAGACCGTATTAAAAAACATGAATTGACCTTTTTTGCATTTTCCCACCATTTATCAGATTTGCTGTAGCGCGAAGTTCTGGTAGATCATCCACAACAAAGACAACTAATAAATGAATGTGCTCACGCAGTTAAATTTTTTACACTGTCACTTCGTCTTTAGTATTGTTTCGAAAAGGGTTTATATACAATGTCGGCATGTTCAAGGCGGATATCTACTTAAAAAAAGACTACCGGTGGGTGTATGTGAAAATTTAGACACATAGTGAAAATCTTCGTTGGGTAGCTATATTAGACATTCAGCATTCAGCAAGCATAATAAAGGTCTATCTGGTTGACTACTCACACCTATCTTTATGCGTCATTTGAGAAGTCAGTATCTGTACAATATAATTTGTAAAATATTATTGCTGATTGCTCATTCTTTTCAGTTTGCATCCCACCACCGTAGTGTAGCAACACTGCCCATTGCTTTTCTCCAGGAATGCAATAATACGTTGTTTCAAGTCAAAATTGAATACCATATCATACGCCTGTATTACGCTGAAGCGTGCAATGAGTGGTGGGCCCATCTCCGCGGCTAGGCGCCTTGGCAGCACAGTTCCGACGGAACGTCACATCCATTGTGAATCGTTGGCGAGTTTCCGATTTGACCGGGTTGGGAATGGAACTCTCGACCGCCGGCACCGATAGCGATGTCTTTGACTACTTGCCAACGAGCCAAGATTAAAAAACATGAATTGGCCTTTTTTGCATATTCCCACCATTTATTAGATTTGCTGTAGTGCGAAGTTTTGGTCCATCGTGCTCCGGCCAGGACAAAGACAACTAATAAACGAATGTGCTCAAGCAATTAAATTCTTTACACTGTCATACCGTCTTTAGTATTGTTTCAAAAAGGGTTTATAAATCATGTCAGCGTGTTTAGGGCTGATATCTACTTTAGAAAAAAAGACTACCGGTGGGTGAATATTGTGAAAATTTTGTTAAACCTTAAAAATTTTCATTGGATAGCAATTCGACATTTAGCAAACAAAATAAAGGCCAATCTGGTTGACTACTACACCTATATCTTGATGTGTTGTTTTAAAAGTCAGTATCAGTACAATATGATTTGTAAAATATTATTGCTAATTATTGACTCTTTTTAGTTTGCATTCCACCACCGGCTCCAAATGGTACTACAGTTACACCAGACCCATCTTCAACTACTTTTCTTAGTCCGGACGCCATAACATACGCCTGTTCAAATTCGCTGTTAGGATCAGGCCAAGCAAACGTGTCAATCTGTCAACCTGATGGTTCCTTCTCTCCACCACCTTTTACTGGAAATCCATGCCCTGGTAATAACTTGGCCTAAATCGGTTTTCAACCGGCCGTTTGGCAAAATTGTTAAAGACAACGCTATTGGTGCAGGAGATCTGGGCTTTAATTCCTGGGCCGATCATATCGTACCCAGCGTCGCCAACAACTCTCCATCTCTAGATGTCTCTTTGCGACTGTGTTGCCAGGGCGCTAAGTCGCGAAGATGGGCCCCGTCACTCGTTATACTTTTCGGCATACTACAGCGAGTATAATGAAGTTTGATTTTCATATTAGTGTGAGTTTCGCTCTGGTTTCAAATTCTGTTAAGCAGAGTTTTATGACTTAGTACCAAAGAATTAATTCAAATAGAATAGAGCACGCCAATTTCTTTTCTTTACTGTGACTCTTCTCGGACTGTAAATACGCTTTGCGTGTAAGCGTGTCTGTCTTCGGACCTTGACTTCGCCTATTATTACAACTTTTGTCAATACCGTACTTCAAATATGTCTGTATTTTGCTTAATTATTTGCTAGATAGCCTACTTTATTTTTCCCTACGATTACGTAAAACATTGAATTTCTCTATGATTTATTTTATTTTATCATATTTTTTTTTAGGTAGTTGTGGTGTTCCGATGATTACTTCAATTCCAAACGGATTAATTACAATCATTCAGTCAGATTATCCCGTTGGAACAACGTTGTCATACTTTTGCCTAGCAGGGTTTATCACTCGACCGTCAGTACTTCTAGACACTGTCTGTTTGGGTGATTTTACGTGGTCGCTTGATACTAATCCTCCAGAGTGTTTAAGAAGTAAGTTAGAAATATCGTGGGAAAGTTTTGTTTAAAAATAGTCTTTGCAGTTTTTATCTCAAATGAAATGTTGGAGTGTTTCATGGGTGAAAAATATCAGTTTGATTACTGCTGTTGAAAGTCACGAAGACTTATTACGCTCCTCACAGCTCAATTGATTTCAAAGGGTTTCATCTGTGGTTTTGTCGGGGTTTTCAATTTTTCATCTGTACAATTTTGCGACTATGCGAATTCACCACAGTTTAAAAACATCTATTTAAAACCCGACAGTCTATTTCACCCAAGAGGGATCATCAGAGGTATCTAAAAATCACGAAAAAATTATGACCTAAAAACTAAAACACTGCATCTCACAACTTTGGATATACGGTGACTGGCACTGTCTACTGGCATAACAAGACGTCATACGTCACGCGGCAGTAATAGCGCTGGAAAGACGATGGCGTAAAACTGATTCTAGGACAAATGGGCCCCGGACCATTATTTCTCTAACCTAACCCTAACCCTGATCCATTTGTCCGGGACCCATTTGTCCTGGTGCCCATTTGTCCGGGACCCACTTGTCCTAGAGCCCATTTGTCCTGGTGCCCATTTTTCCTGTCTGGGACCCAATTGTCCGAAAACCATAAAACTATTTCACCGCAGAAGTCGCGAGAAAAAACAAACAAATGCTTGAGGTTGAAACCGAAAAATACAAAGGCGGTAAAAAATTGGTGAAAGCTTAAACATAAAACCAAACACTACGAAAAGCGGTAAAATGGTAAAATTATTAAAATAGGTGAAAGTTTTAAAATAATGATCTAACATTATTCAGTTTGAATTTGCTTCTATGCTGGCATTTGTTAATTAATTCAGTTCTTTTGTTCAATGTCATACTAGGGTCGGCTGTGAGAATTGTGCACTTTTCGGCAAAGCAAAGGTTGCAGTGTCTGCTGCCATGTTGATACGGACTAAGTTTAGCGTGACGGACTGTTCTCCATGTGATTGTTAATTCGAAACCCGCGTCTTTGCAGTTCCAAATATTGCAGTTCCAGTGAAGGCAACTAATAAAATAAATGTGCTCAAGCAATTAAACATTTTATGCTGTCGTAACATCTTTAGTATTACTTCCGAAAAGGGTTTTTAAACCATGTTAGCATGTTCAAGGCTGATAATTATCTACTTTAAAAAAAAAAGGTGAACCAATCATGTGCGAATTTCGTCAAACATTGAAAATATTTATTGGATAACAATAATTCGACATTCAGCAAACAAAATAAAGGCCTATCTGGCTGACTACAAGGCCTACATCTTCTGTATATTTATGTATCATTTGAGAAGTCGGTATCTGCACAACATTATTGGTAAAATATTATTGCTGATAGTTTACTCTTTTTTAGTGTGCGTCCCACCACCGGCTCCAAATGGTGTTACAGTTACACCAGATCCATCTTCAACTACTTTTCTTAGTCCGGACGCCATAACATACGCCTGTTCAAATTCGCTGTTAGGATCAGGACAAGCAAACGTGTCAATCTGTCAACCTGATGGTTCCTTCTCCCCACAACCTTTCACTGGAAATCCATGCCCTGAAGGTAGTCTATTGTTTAGTCTTTTCACGTTTTGCTTGTAGTTACATCCAGGAGCGGATCCAAAAAAATTTTGGTGGGGAATGCAATTTTGGATTGGGTTGAATGCTTGTAAAATACAAAGACGTTGGACGTTTAGAACCAAAAAAGGGCGCAAACAAGCCTTTTGAAAATGCTTTACGTCAGGCTCGTATTCACAACTTTTTTCAAAGAGGGCGCAGCAAACTTCGACGTTTTTTCAAGCGTAGTTTTTTGCGCCAGAATTGTTTTAAAACAAATTGAGAAACAAAAAAGGCTCTAGATGGGATCCAGCGGCGTACTCCCTAGGAAAATTTTTGAAAATTTTCATACTGCAATGGCCATTTTAGTGCTTTCTGAACAATTTTTAGGCAAATTTTCTTTAAATTTTTTGCCCCTAATTTTGAGTTTTTCACCAAATATCATGCGTTTGTTCGCACGTTTATGATTATGTGTGCTTAAAGATCTGTTTACACTAAATGCAATTTTAATCCGATTAGTTGTCGTACGAAATTTCATCCAATTTTTTACGTAAGCAGGATATGGAAATATCTTCTCTGCAACTTAAATCCAAACAAATTTGCTTTCTATCAATTAATTTTTAAAGCAACTTAACTGTTTTCTAAAATGCCTCGCAAAGTGACGTAGCTTTACGTCATAATTTCTATTATGTTTTATAGCCTACGTCACTTCACCCACGAAAAATCGTCGGGTATTTTGTGTAAACACACCTTAAAGCGTAAGGTTTGTAGTCATCGAAGAGGTTCAAAATTGTGAAAAAATTGTATTTACAAAAAACATTGTTGAAAACGACTGGTGGGGGTATGTGCATCCCCCACACCCCCCCCACACGGATGCGCCCCCGGTAACACCCAGCATTCTATTCAGCAAATTTTATTGCTAAGCATTGCAGATTCAAAAACTGTACCTTATGCGCTAAGATTGATTCCAATACGTTTTTGCAAGTGAATTCAAATTCTACTGCTTTCTTATCCTTAGGTTTAACCCAACATGGTTTACGAATGTCCTTGACTGGAATGCTTTGACAGAGTTTGACTGGAATGGTGATGTAGCCACACGAGTGGATATGCGTACCACAAAGGTTAAATTCGTTGAGAAATATTTATCCGAAGGGATGAGTGATCCTTGCAAGATCAGTAGTCCTGAAAGAGGAATGTATCGAGTTGGCAGAGTGGTTGGTGCATTGGGCTGCGGAGCTGGCTTCGCGGTTTCGATGCTTAACTAGGTCATGCATGAACTTCTCAACCACGAAAATCCTAAGCTGCAATTAAGTGGCTTGAAATAACTAAAAAAAAAAAAAAAGGCTATTGACCTGAAACAGCGCTGTCTCGCTCTACGGTATGGTTCACAAAACCAAAATATTGTTTCAATCAGTCTACTGTAAGTTGTCACAAAAATGAGAATTTTGTTACATTTTGCATAGAATACCTAGCGCTCTGTGTCTGCCGTTCGTAAGTGCGCATTTTTGCTAGTTGTTTTTACACAGTAAAAGATATTTTTTCACAACACTTTTTTAATCAAAGGTGTTTTTTTAGTATTGTTTGAGGAAACACTGTATAACCATAACACAGTTACTCTTAAAACTCTTTGGTAGTGCTCCTCCCTCGAGCGATTATTTGTCGCTTGCGTGTCCTATTTTTATTTATTAACAAAAGTAGTGTTTCAACTGCAGTGTCTAAAATAATTTCATGTCGGTTACCGGTACCATATATAATGGTGGACTGCAATTATTCACACTGTACGCTTGGACAGTATATAAGCACTAACAACTGGTAAAAAATTCCATTGCAAAACCGGCAAAAATGTAACTATCGTATGCTATATATTATGCTACGGTTTTACTTGAGACCGGTTCACTATTTGCTTTCGTATCGTCTACGTTTTTTAAAGGCATGGTGCATTACCACTAATTGCCTTAAGCCTGTTATAAACGTTTTTTGTGGAAGCAAAGATATCTTTTTTACTTGCTATTGCTAACGTTATTATCAACAATATTTTTGCTAAGGTTTCATTATGCTGAAAATGCATTTTTACTCCGAAGCATTTGACACCTAACTGGTTTTCCTTTTTTTCTGTGATTTTTGAAATTATTTTCACCAAGTTGATGAAAATATTATGCGCTACCAAACGTCTACTTGCTCTCACAGCAAACTGACTATTAGTATTTTTTCCGTGTGGAAATTTATGCAGTTAATAGTTTGATGCAAATCTTGCCAAAGTTTAGGCTGATACTGTGCTAATTTTTTTTTTTTTCAATGTGATCTGAAGCATCATGATATATTTGTCACTCTGCATTTATATACTTTGAATTGATACCGGTGACAATTTTTTCCCAACCTATCATAGCAACTTCATATAACAACCTATCATAGCATCATCAAAATATGAAGTTGCTATGATAGGTTGGGAAAAAATATATCTACAGTATTTACAGTATTTAATTCTACTGTTAGGTTTTTCGTTATTTTTGTCAAGCGTATTCGATGTGAATTTACGTCAGGAAAGAGCACTATAAAAAGGCTTTGCAGTATTGTTATTACGTCGTTAAATAATTGTAGGTTGTGGGCGACCTAATCCTGATTCTATTCCGAATGGAGGAATTATAGTCACTCAAGCAACTTACTCAATTGGAACAACTCTGACTTACTTTTGCGACCAAGGATTCGCCACTCGTGATAACGTACTAAATGAAACTGTTTGTCTCAGTAATTTTGCCTGGTCGCTGGATGGAAATCCACCCAATTGTTTAAGAAGTAGGTTTAACTATACTTTTAAATTAGTGATTTTCAACCTTTTTCAAGTCGCGGACCCCAAAGTTAAGCAATTGGTTGTTGCGGATCCCACACAATGCAACGCAAATATACACGATTGCAATTTTCCACCCAAAATCAAGTGATGAGCCAAAAAAAAAGGTCTTCACGTCCTCAGATGTCCTGTTTTCCACTGAAAGTATCGGTGAGGAGCTAAAAAAAGGTCTATCCTTATATCGTTCACAAAAACATTGTCTTTTAAAATGCATTGATAACACAGCCTAACAAAAAAAGTATATTTTTCTTTTTGCCGAAGATATTTCCACGGTTTTAGGGTATATCAGGTGCGCTGATTCCGAAAATGGCCTTCTTTTTGCTGAATTGGCTCTGGTTTTTGAGATATATTTTTTACACTAATTAGTAAATAACGGCAAAACATATTACGGATAAGAGCTGTTTGTGCTGACTAAAAGATTTTGTTTCGTGATAAAGAATCAATGGTCATAAGCTTTAGAAAGCTATTTCATCGCATAATACCTCCACTGGTTCTTTCTTGCCTTCTCCAAGATTTTTGCGCCTTCTATAAATAAAATGGCGAGCAAAACTGCAGGTTACCTTCTTCATTTTGGTGCATCTCCCATGCATTCATTTATTACACGGTGTGCAACACACTGCGTTAGACACAACCCTTTTTCCGCATATTCCACGAAGCTTTATTTAGCTGAGTGCAATTGCATTTTCTGTACCACTCACCATCATTTTAGTCTTACCAATATTTACTTTTAATCCCTTGCCCTCCAATGCACTTCTCCACCTTTGACACTTCGCCCATAAATCCTCCATATTTTTGCTTATCAGCGTACAAAATGTCATTCAATAATTGTGATATTTTTCTTGCATCTTTCGTCACAACATCAACCACAATAGCAAATATTAGTGGTGATAGCACAGACCCTTCATGCACACCAACACTCACCCCAAATTCCTCCAACAACCCTGATCCACATCTGACTTTCGTCCTTAACGCTCATATAAGTTCATCACTGCTTGCACCAACACTTCCGGCAATCCTTTCTTTCTTAGTGCCCATTCCGCCACTTTTCTACGGACCCTATCAAATGCTTTTTCCAAGTCTACAAAACACATGCACAGCTTTTTTTCTTTTCCACGGAATTCCTCTCGTATTTTACGCAAAATAAACAACGCAAGAGTTGTGCCTTTCCCAGACATACAGCCAAAGTGCATATCATCTATCACTATCAATCCTTATATTCTGTTCTCCAGCTCTCTCTCCATAGTCTTCATTGCGTGCTCCAACAACTTTACTTTTCTATATGCTCCACAATCCATCACACCTTTTTTTTAAAGATTGGAGCAACAGCACTCGTTTTCCATATCTCTGGCACATCTTCACCATCCAGCATTTTCTGACAAAGCTTCTTAAATATAGCAACGAACTTTCCACTCGCTATTATCATATCAATATTTACTTTTGAAGGGTAGCTGCTTTTCCCAATTTCATCTTATTCATAGCCTTCATCACCTCCTCATAAGTTACTTCTTCAACTGGTCCTTCAACCATATCTGCTTCAGCCATCTGATCTAATTCATTTTCCACATTCAAGATCTTTTCCCTGTGTTCTTTCCATTATTTCCTTCGATCTTTCTTATTAACTACAATTCTCCCATCTTTGTCCTTCATGCCACCTCCACCATGCATGTCCTTTCCTTCTCAATAATTTCCACACTTAAAATAATCTGGCATTCTGGCACACTGTCACCTGCATAGATTTGTCAAGTTTCTTAGCATTGCGCAGCAGGGTGGATCCAGACACTCGTTTCAAGAGGGCGAGCTCCCAAAAATTGATCCATCGCTTGAAATTTATCAAATTTTCCCGAAAATTTAGAGAAATGCTGTTGTTTTAGGCTGCTATCGCCCCCACTGCCTTCCTCATGGATCCGCCGTTGGGGCGCAGTTTGTTATTAATTATGAATAACTGAAGCTTGATAAAGCAAAGTTTGAGCCTTGTGTTGTTTCGCAACCTGTTTCTCACTGGTGGTATCTAGTCAAGACATGTAGGCCTATTTCGTAAAAATTTTCATTGCTGCCTCAAATATTTTGTATACTTGTAACATACTCAGGATTTATTGGCAGCATGCAACATGACTCTGCTATTGCATGGAAAATGGCATAAACGGATGTTTTAAAAATGCGATATGCAAAGTTTAAAAGCCAGAATGAAAAACAACAAAACGTCAATATGGCTGATGTTGTAGCCTAATTGTATAACGACGTTTTGTAATTTCAAATCTTCAAAAATAGAAGAAAATTCTTGACAAGATTACACATTATTTGCCACCAGTTTTGTCAATGAGTGTATTCTTTTTCTCACCGCTTTAAGGAAAGTGGATTGAATCCAACAGCATTGCTTAAAACAGGCATAATCGGATAGCAATGCTGTTTTCCTACGTAAGCAATATTTTCACAAAAAATGCATTTATCTCAAAACCTAGTACCAATTCAGCAAAAATAAGGCCATTTTCGGAATCGGCGCGCCTGATATACCCTTAACCGTTAAAATATCTTCCACAAAAATTTGTGTGTTGACCAGTGTAATTAATAAACACCGGTATTGCGGACCCCTTACGGACCCTTTAGCCTTTGCGGCCCCCTCAAAATCATTCGCGGACCCCAGGATGAAAATCACTGCCTTAAATCATACTATTAAATCTTCTATATATTCGCGGTGTTATTCTGAATAGTGTAGGATAACAAGTGACGGAGCCGATTTCCGCGGCTTGGGTCTGGGCTACTCTGCTTTAAACTCCGCAAATCGTCGTAGCGGTGGCGAAACGTTGGTGGCACTGTGTTTGAAATGACCGGTTTGGTGATCGAACCTCTGACATCCCGCACCAATAACGATGTTGTTTCCGATTACCCAATCGGCCGGTTTAAGTATAAATTCGCTATCCTGACTCTATTTTTGATGCTGATGTCACCGCGTACCGAACCTGTAATGTGACAACACTATAAGTGACCGGTCCTGATACGTTGGAATAAAATTAAAAAGGGTGAATGCGACAATGCAATAGAACGTTGTCCAATATCTGCGAAATTAAAAAAAAATTGAAAAAATAACCAACATAACATAAGTTTATTTTCAGCCTGAAAATTACAAGAACGTGTATTTACAGCGAACACTCAAGTAATCAGGCCAGGAGCACCGAAGAACGCGGAGGTTATCAAGTCAGGTGCTCCTGACACACAACTGTAGGAAAAGCCGTGTTTGTGATGGCAGGCTACTGAATAGTGCAATATTGCAACAGAACAACTGACAAAAAAATTCAAGAAAGAGCAAAAAACAGACACAGAAGGCAAAACAGACTAAAGCACACCAGTACGAACGACGACAAAAACCACTTCACAATACAATACCACTGATAGCCAATTTTACTACAGTTAAAAGAGTGAGGTAACAACTTATCTCAAGAGATTAAGTCGTAAGAATTGACTAATATTTTTTTGTAATGTTTTTTGAAATATGCCAACTCAAATCTTTGATGCTATCATCGATTTCTCCCCATGGTTTTGATCCTCCATGTATAATTAAACAGCCAACCTAAATCTAGAATTTGTGTAAGTAAGTGATTATAATTAGCTGAAATAAATCTTGTTACTGATGAGAAAAACAGTGCTGAGTATGTTTTGAAATAGGAGCTTTTTGGGGAGAGTACAAAAAGTGTTAAACTTCATCCCAGATAATTAAAACTCATCCATGCAATTGCAAGTGTTTTGCGTATGGTAGGACATCAATGCTTTCTTTCTTCATAGGCGAGAATAATTCATATGCTTAAATGAAAAGTGTGTATATTAATAATATTTTTTTGTTTTAGAAACAAAACTTAGAGGAGTTTAAAATTTTGATTGCATCTGCACCAACACAAAGATTTCGCTTCAAAAACAAAACCAATTTTTCGAGTGAAATCGGCCCTCAGAAAAAATATTCAAAACAAACCTGTGTTTTATGAAAAATTTTAATTAATGAATTGAACTTGAATCTAACCCACCGAGATTTTAGACCAAATCAAACGAATCTAGAAAAATCTGAATACGAGTGGAATTCGAACCCACGCCTGCACCGACCGCTGACGTAATTAACACCAGCCCTATGGGGCGAATCTTAAACTAAAACGCGGCTTTAACCACTCGCCATCGTAATCTGATGGCCGAGCAGCGGAATTTCTCATATGTTACGACTGATTCATCATCCCACTATCAACAGCCAGCCGGTTTGGCTTTAACTTGTGTTTTAAATAAAAAACTGAGTGGAAGCTCATATCTTAAAGCAATATTATGCCGTAACCTACTTTTTTTATTTACGTCTGCATTTTAGTTTGCGATCCGCCGCCCATACCCGATGGAGGATTCGTTGTGGGTCAATTACCTCAATTATTACATGGTGACGGCATTCGGTTTTTGTGCTCAGAACTGTTTGGGATTAATGGGGTGAATACCACTTTCTGCCAACCAGATGGGTCTTGGGTACCTTCAATGCTGAATCCTTGTGAGCAAATGTGTAAGTGCTGCTAGTTTAATCGATTTATAAATTAAATGCTGAATGATTATGCTGATGTCGGTTTAACTAAAGCTCTAGCGGGTGGATGATTAGGAGGATGAAGCCTCCCTCCTAAATTTTTAGTTATAAATATTAATGCATTAATACTTCGATTCTTCCACGCATGCAAATCTTCAAGAAGAACATTTGTTTGAGTTCTATCTCCCCCTCCCCCTTATGAAACTCTTCACATCCGTCCCTGTTAATCTCAGTTGAATATGGATCTGAAGCAAGATGTATGCCTCAGGGAGCAAGTACTGTCCAACAGTCCAAGGCAAATTTGGGACATAAGCATCACGTCGTCTACATATATAAAATGTTCACTGCGAATTGATTTTTATAATGATGTACCTGTATACTATAATGGTTATTTAAAACTTACTTTGTTTCTGTGAAATCAAAAATCGAATCTTCATTATACCTGCAGTATTACGCCGAAGCGTGTGACGCGTGGTGGGGCCCATCTCCGCGGCTGAGCGCCTGGGTAAGACATTATGGTGTACTACGATAATACTACGTTATCACGTTATCTCCGATGAAACTTCGCAATGGTGGCGAACCGTGGGCGACACTGTGCCGATTTGACCAGCCGAAAATCTAACCGCTGACCTCCCGCACCGATAGCGTGCGCTCAACAACTAAACTAACCGACCATTTGCAAGTTAAAAATATTTCCAAATTGAGGTGCAATGCTGTTGCCAATTGTTTTTGCGTATGTGTAAAAATATCCACGATCCGAGAACGAGGTACACGCCAATTGAGAAGAGCGTTGCTGATATTTTCAAGTTGCTGTGCATGGTTAGCTTATGGTGCCTTTGATATTTACAGTAACTCCTTTAATTGAACTATTGACTTTGAGTTTGAGGAAGCGCTGGATATTTACACTTAGATATAACGCAAGCTGCTTAGTCGATGCTAACCTATCACAGATCTAAGTATTAGAAACTATTTTTACGATTTTTAAACACTTACAGTGATATGAAAATATGTGAGACACTCATTTTATTTCTACCTATGAGTTACAGTAATTGAGACCATATTGGCGATGCCGCATGTTGTTGCGATTAGGCTTGTAGGCCTACTTCCCTATGATGAATTCGAAGGCGAAGTACGTTTTATACCAACTGCAACTGCATGGAAGTAATCGCAGAATAAACCAAAGCTAGCTGTTATCTTCTTCCGCAAACTACCGAAGCATAAGGTTAAAAACGGCGTTTTCTACCTTTACCAACGACGTTTTGCTTGTTATTATTAGAATTAATATATCGCACGGATAAAATTAAGAATTGAACAGAGATTAAACATTTTTGGCTACTCAGAAGCATTTTGATTACCGCTTGCATTAAACCAGTGGTTTTCAACCTTTTTCAAGTCGCGGACCCTTAAGTTAAGCAATTTGTTGTTGCGGAATGCGGACCCCACACAAATTAAGGCAAACGAGCACGATTCCAATTTTCCGCCCAAAATCACGTGAAGGGCAAAAAAAAGGTCATCACGTCTGCTCTCTGCAGATGTCCAATTTTCCGTCAAAAATCAAGTGAAGAGCAAAAACAGGTCTTCACTTTTTCAGGTGTCCTGTTTTCCAGTGAATATATCGGTAAAAAGCTAAAAAAAAGGTCTACCTTAAACCATTCTGATTATTTTTTAAAATACATAAATAATAAATAAAGACCGGTACTGCGAACCCCTTACGGACCCTTTAGCCTTTGCGGTCCCCTTAAAATCATTTGAGGACCATTTGGGGTTACGCGAATCCCACGTTGCAAACCACTGTATTAAAGGGTAACCTGTAGTTATGACGCTAATGTACTGATATTGGTTTTATAGTCCAACTTATGAAACTTTAGGTCTAGTGAAACCCGCTGAGACTTTAATTGTACTAGAGTTTTGCAGAAATATTTTATTGTGATTTTAAATAACAAGCCCCAATTGCTCCAAATCCTTCCGCGAGAAAGAGGGGGGGGGCAACAGAAAGCAACTTTGTCGCTCTATAGCTTGAGCCACATTAAAATAAGACATAAACCAAACTAATTTTATCAACTTGTTAATGCATGATGCATAATGCATCTACTTCTGCCGTAAGATAAGCAGCATTGTGATTTTTTCATGCAACACTTAAACTCGTATTGCCATAGAGCTGCAAAAATGTTAATATTTGGGCGACCTCTAAATGTCGTTCTTTGAAATTCAAATTTGGTCTGGAAGCTCAAATCATATAACGAAAAAAAACAAACTTTGTGGAAAAGGTAAATTCGAAAAAAAAAAAAAACTTTGGACCACCCTGAGGCCCCATGACCTTTCCTAAAAGGATGGTGGCAACAGAGGGCAACTTATTTTTGTCCTCCAAAATAATTTTAGCTGTATCCTTCATCCATACATTTTTTTGTCGAAGAATGCCCTCCAATGATCTTTTTTTTTTGTAGAACGTCCACTAAACACCTACTCTTTAGAGGAAACCCCTGAGCAATATTCTTATAGCTACTGGAAATACTGTACCAGTAACGAACTAAAATATGACCCCGCACAAATTTCTGGCTGACTTGGCCATTGGTCACTAATATTTCGCGACAAATTCAGCCGGAGCCGATCACATTAATACATATTTCGGGTAGCTGCATGCCGGAAGAGCGCTAGCTTTCTCCGTAATTTTTTTCAACGTCCCGCAGATGTTTCAATTTAATATTACGTAGAGACTATTATACAGTAAGAAGTTAAATATCAAATAACATCACTAAATCATGAAACCATTACCTTCGTTTCTATGCCAAGAATTGTTTGCAATTCATGGGAAGCATAATACTTTCTGCCAACCAGATGGGTCTTATCATAGATGCCTTCAATGCTGAGCCCCTGTGCGTAAATATGGACTTTAGCTATTAACAGCTATCGAGCACTGTACAAGTGGAAGTTGAGTCTTGCTTTGACTGCTAAGAGGTTAATTAAGTAAATAGTTGGAAAACGGTAAACAATTAAGTTCTTAACGGTTTGATAGTACCGTATGTACGTAGCTGACTAAGCTCAGTAATCAAAGCTAAAGTCACAACCTGCTCTTTACGCGTTATTTTTATTCAAGTTGCGCATCACTTTAGTGGTTGCAAGTCACTTCTGTAGTTCCTTGTTTCGCCATTGAAGGAATGCACGGTTTGTTAACATTTAAAAACTTTTTGCATATTCGGGCTACCATTCTCATAAAATGCGTTTTGCAGTGTGTGGACCACCTACCACAATTGACAACGGTCTGATAGTACCGTCTCAAACATCTTACACTGTTGGACAAGTGGTTAGTTATATGTGTCTTTCTGGCTTTGCCACAAGGAATGCAACACTCACTGAATGTAGAAGTGACTTTACGTGGTCGCTGGATTCCTCTCCTCCAGATTGTAACAGATGTAAGTTGCTAATTTAGCTGGTAAGATATATTTTTGACAGCAAAACAGTTACGTAGAATCAGAGCCGGCGGCAAAGCAGTCGACTTAGGTGGGCCAAGCGTTTATCAAGGGGAGGGGGGAGGGCAAAGCTTAAAATTAAGCACAAAAGCCGCTGTCTTCAAAAGAATAAGCTTGTTGATTGGGGGGCCAAGCATGTCGATTGCGGTCCTGCGTAGAATAAACCTAAAACAGTGATATTTGCTGAGTTACCAAGCACGTATATCTAATGTGAACGAAAAAAAAAAAAACAAAGTTAAGGCGAAACAGCTTGGTGCATCTCGATAGCAATGAGCATGAAGTAATTTTACTTCACCATCTGACCATCTTTCGTAGACATGCCTTTTTCAATGGCACAAGTGAACTTATCTTTTCAATGGCACAAGTGAATTTAACAGCTCAGATGGCCGAGTGGTAAAAGCGTCGGCGTCGGTAGCTGTAGACTTGGGTTTGATTCCAAGCCGGGTCAAATCAATGACTTTATTATTGGTATTCACAGCTTCCCTGCTTGACGCTCAGCATTAAAGGGACAGTGTGGAGAACAAGCCGGCAAGTTTACTTGTGTGCGTTGGGAAAGACACTTGGCGGGATTCCCCCATCTTGGTGTGGTAGACAGATGGCCAGCAACTCCTAAGCGAGCTCGTATAGTGCATTGATCGTTTTCTCGCAATAGGGGGGATAAATAGTAAATACGCAACTACATTCAAAAAATGCAATCTTTGCATCGGTGATTCTCACAACTTTTTATTCCATAACTTAATACTAATATAGTAAGTATCTAAGAAGCTCTCGCACCCCTTTGCTAAACTTAGTTGCTGTTCTTCAGAAAAACTAAGAAAAAGCAAGAAATAGCGCGATATAGTTTAATGCATGATTTATGAAATACGGTATGCCCATTCCTTATTTAATTACAATAACGTGTCCCACGTAGTACCTATTAAATTACGCTACATCGATTTAAAAATGAGTTTATATGCAAACTATAAAATAAGATGGAAACAAAACATTAAAGAAAGTGAGGATCAATTGCAATACAATGCTTGTTAACCTCAGTTTAAATCCCTTAGTTTACTCAGCCATGGCCTGTAAAGGCAATGCTTTTATGTCGTAAATTTACATTAGCATTAATCATGCAGTCAGCGCTTATAGTAACATTTTAGCGTAAAAAATGACATTGCTTTTGCTGTACAAATAGATCCTTTGCCAATTTAAAATAATGGTCTTACTTTAAACAATTATTTCCTAAAACAGATCAATGTTATACGAGGCAACTCTGGCTTAATTAGACTACTGCGTAACTTGTCGAAGCACAAATGCATAACATTATGTTTTTTGATAGCTAACAATTCTAACATGCAGTAATTTTATTCTTGTAGTTTGCATCCCACCTTTGCCACCACCAGGAGCCACGATCAGTCCGAACCCATCAACTACAACATTTCTGTTTCCGGATTTCGTATCATATTTTTGTCCTCCTTTGGAAGGTCCCAACCCCACAACAGTGTTACTTTGCCAACAAGATGGTTTTTTCGGGCCACCGGTCACAGCAATCTGCCCAGGTATCTGTAACCACATGCATGTATCTCATCAGTAATGGTATGATTTACTGTAGGCTACTGCGATGTACACTAGTTGCTTGCATATAACCTAAAATTGTTTCTGGCGGCGCGGTCGTGCAACGAGGCACTTTTTACTTCAGGAATTGGAATTATAAGCCACTTAAACATAACATAACGTTAATGCTATAGCATGAAATACCTGTTATAAATTACTATTAAAGTTCTTTCTTGTGACGGTTAAAGTCTTAAAATATCCTTCACTGTATAATTAATTGACATACATATCAACTGAGTATTTAGTCGCAAATTTATCTTCCTATCACGAGAAAACAATCAATGCGCTATGCGAGCTCGCTTAGGAGTTGCCAGCCATATGTCTACCACACCAAGATGGGGGAATTCTGCTTAGTACCTTTCCAACGACACAACAAGTTAACTTATCAGCTTGTTCTTCGCGCTGTCCTTTTAATGCTGAGCGTCAAGCTGGGAAGCTGTGAATACCAATTTTAAATGTTGTTGTGTGGTTTTATGGCGCTTTATATTTGCTAAGGTCCTTTAGCGCCAGGACTAAATTTTGTCAAGAATTCACTAAGGTATTTTTATTCTCTGTTCATTTCATCCTCGGCGCTACACTTAATTGCTGAGCGTTTAGCAAGTGTAACAGCAGATACCAGTTTTAAAGTCTTTGGTGTGACCCAACTGAGAATAGAACCCAGTCTACCAGCTTCCAAGGCGAACGCTCTAACCACTTGGCCATGGCGCTGGTAAAAGTCATTGGTTTGACCCAATTTGCAACCAAATCCAAGTCTGCAGCTGTCGAGGCGGACGCTCTTACCACTCGGCCATCTCAGCTGTCAAATTGGTTGTTTGCATTAAAAACTGGAAAAAAGGAGCGCCTTGTGCCGTAGCAGAAACACATTGACACTTGGCAGAAACAATGACTTTGCTTTTAGTAAAAAAGAAAAAAACGTTAGTGAGTGATGACTTTTGCAGCTTATACCCCTCCCCCCCCTTTTAAGATTTCTCGCTACGCCTTTGCTTGCAACTGTTTGGTTTGGAAATGCAATGAGAATGTTCCAAGAGTAAGCAGTTAAAAAATCAAGTGCTGCACTCAAGAACCAATTCTTGAAAGCTTAGAATACGACTCATGACTCGTTGGCAGGATTGATTTCACAATTTTGTTTGATCCTGCCTTCATACTTTACTACACCCGTTAAACCTATGCTTGAAATGTTTGAGAAATTGAATGAAATGCTTGAGAAAGCTGGCTTTGATTTTTCAGCCTAATTCTGACCTGTCGAATTCTTGTAATATAGAATATATTATTAGGAAATATGACTTGCGGTGTTAATGACAATTGCGAACCATCTCCTGCTGGTTCCTGCTTAAGCTCTGGAGGATCAGGGTCTATTGTGTGTGCGTGCAATCGTGGATGGACTGGAGCTGGTACAGTTGGAACTTGTATGGGTAAGCATACTACTTGCTACAGTAGGTTTTCTGTAGGCATGACATGACAGTGCGTCATTAAAACCAGCAAGGACAAGCTAAGCACATTGCAGAAACAATAACTATTTTCATCTCGAGGGGGCTTTAGCATAGAAATAGTGCGCCAAATAAGTATATTTATTATCACGTACTTAGCATTAATAGATTAAAAAAACAAATCTTCATTATACTCGCGGTATTACGCCGAAACGTGTAACGAGTGACGAGGTCCATATCCGCTGCTTAGCACCTGGGCAACACAGCTCCGAAAAACGTTGCGACAGTGACGAGCCGTTGGCGGCTCTATGCCGATTTGACCGGCCCGGGAATCGAATCCTAGACCTCCCGTACCGATTGCGTGGGCATAACGACTAAGCTAACCGGCCGGTATGAAAGAATAAAATAACTAACCATGAACGCTATAATTAGCTAATCAGAATATCGTGGCCTGAGCTGATAGCCGTCGCCAATATGTACTTACAAAGTTCCAATCACTAAACATTAAGACGCATTTTAGGCAATTGAAAATCATGCGGGTAATCAATAATTCGTTATAACGAGAATATCTATGCTCTACGCACACCAAGTGAATACAATTAAGCGTGAATCTTATTAGCAGAGTATAGGCTAGCCTACTCGACAAGTTAATATTTCGATCTCGTCAAGATCTCATTTCATACACACATAAATAAACCAGTGAAATATCTTAATTAAACGTGATTTAGACCAAGGTAGTAAACTATAACATCATACAATTCAAGTGACAACTAAATGCTTTGACTTAATATGAATGGCTCGTCAGCCTTGCTATTGGGCTGGTGATACGTTACTAGTCAGCGCGGGCGTAGGTTTGAATCCCACTCGTAATCATAATTTTCTGAATTCGTTTGGTTTTCCTTAAGATCTTATTGGTATAGATTCAAGTTCAATTCATTAATTGAAATTCTTATTAATGATTAAACCATAGTAAATGTTGCGTAGTAACAAGATTGTGCGGGGAAATCTTTTACGTCAACAGGGATTAGTTAGCAACGCGTTAGCTAGCTCTCTTGCTCGTCTCCTGTCACTTCTTAAATACAGGCGAGCTGCGCGGCACAAAATCAGCGACGCAAGGTACCAAACATCAAGCGTCAATCGTCAAACGGTTTTTATTAAACAAAATACGCAAGTTAGCAATCCGTTGGGCTGGCATAGATAACGCAAATAAAAATAAAACCATCATTACCTAAATGTTTCTAGCCCGAACTGCAACAACACACGAACGAGGTCTAAAATCGGCAAAAACGTCTAAACAAATCACAAAAAGATCAATAACGACAACTTAGGCATCACTTATTCCATTTATTCACAAGATAAGCTCTGCGATAGCAGCGATGCATACCTACGTATAAAAGGCACGCTCGGATACGCCACCATCAACTGACTAAGAGCACACTCGTTTATAAACATAAAAAATGTATAAAAACGGTTAAAATCTCAAATCTGCAATTCATAAATTATTCATCTGAGTTATTTGAAATATCTGCATGTAACTAATATCGCCGCGTTCATAAAACGTCTGCTATAAATAACACTTTATGTTTCATCATGTAAATACTTACACTCTTAGCTTGCAATTTGTGTAGCAATAGTATTCGCACCCTAGTAACGGCAAACCTCCA
This sequence comes from Trididemnum miniatum, assembly GCA_964006365.1. NCBI lineage: Eukaryota > Metazoa > Chordata > Ascidiacea > Aplousobranchia > Didemnidae > Trididemnum > Trididemnum miniatum. Next base: position 4,604,641 of record OZ023242.1, read on the forward strand.
ACATTGCACTTACTGTGCATTTGCGTACAGCACACCTGACAGTGCGTTGACTATACTGCCTTTACAACACGTGACCAATTACTGCGAAAGCAGTAGTTATGTGTGTGATGTGTCTAGAACAGAGGTGACGAATATGCGGCCCGCGAAAGAATTTTCTGCGGCCCGCAAACATTTTGACGAGACCAGTACTCTTAAACTTTCTTTTTCCGTCTAATCTTTGCGTTGCGATATCAAAGCTGAGCCCCCGATTGAACCACGCCCGTATCACACAGAAATCACACACACGTACAGTACAAGCCTTTCATCTGTTTCAGGATTCAGCAGTTCGTCGATTGTTATGTTATAACAATACCACAACTCGTGGTCCGTTGCCGCTTTGGTATAGTGCAGTATTACGAGTGACTATTTGAGTGAGAGCTTAGCTTGCCTTGCGGTGGTAGAGAGAGAGAGTGTTTATTTTTGTATAGAAAGGCATACCGCGTGACACAAAATGAAAAAAATGATAAACGTATAAATAAAAATTACGCAGTGTCTTTTTGGTGAGAGGCTGCGAAAAGACCATGAGTCCTGTTCCGAAGAACTGGCGCGGTCGCTGAGTCTGCAGCCTCTCACATCTAATAACGGTATCACTAACGCCTAATAATGATATACGAGTAAATTGCTCAAGACTATACTAAACTAT